>PVJN01026734.1:0-28772 GCA_004026805.1 Lasiurus borealis | reverse complement strand
TCGCTCCCCTGACTCTCTGTCCTGAGGGCCAGGATGTGTTGGTCTGTTATCATGAGTCTGTTCCAGTTCTTCTCAGAGCAGCTGTTTTCAAACACATTCTTGGGCTCATACTTAAAGTATGATATTAATCCATTTGTTCATTCAACTATCTGTTGATGTAATCTTGATCACTATCAAACCCTAACATATTAGTAGGCCTAGATCCAGGAATAGCATTGAGCTATGCTTTGATCAGAAGGAATTACTCAGACATGTTGCCTCTGGGTGTGATCCTCAGTGCCTTGAGGGAGCTCATGCTGTGCTTCATTCTTTCATTACTACATTTACCACCTGCAACTCTAATTTTTTAAGTGCTCTTCATTACACTGATGATGACCCAGTTAACACAAATCACTATATTGAACTTCCTAGCCTCCAGCTGTCCCATGAGCCCTCGCAAGAGGATAACATAAGCATTGTGGGTACTTCACAGGATCGGGAAAACCTAAGCCCAACCACAAGAAAGTCAGTGTTTGGACCATAAGTCTATTTCCTACCCACCTACTCTTCACTATGGCTCCCCAGCTACTGTGTTCAGCAACAAGTCTAAAATTCCCAGATCATGTTCTTCCTCCTGTTCTATTATGATTATTCTTGTATATCCCATAATCTATAAATTACCAGGTAAAATACCACAACTACCATCTGACAAAGTGAAAAGAGAGGAAGAGAAAAATACTTTAAAGATAGAAACTATATAGAAGTATATAGTGTATATAATCTATAGAGAGAAACATATTTTCCATTTTAAAAATCATATTTATATCTGATATAATAAGGAAATAAAATATAGATAGATGTTATAGTTCATATATTTGCAGCTGGCTAAAAAGCTTTAGTTAGTGTTTATGATTTCCTTATTCTATTTCTCAGTCTGTGTTCTCTTTGCTTTCAGGTAGTTTTTTCTTCAGGGTTAAATCATACCTTCATACCTGGAAATTCTGAGACCTTGATGGTCTTGCTTATTTAAAGTTGTAATCTTCCATTAAGTTTTCTAATCCTTGGAGACTAGTATTATTTATTCCCTAAATATTAGAAGAATTCACTAGGGATGACATCTGGGCCTAGAGTTTTCTTTCTAAAAAGTTGTGGGTTTTTTTAAATCCTCATCCAAGGATATGTTTTCATTGATTTTCAGAGAGGAAGGGTGAGAGAGAAACATTGATCCCAGTTGTCTCCA
This sequence comes from Lasiurus borealis, assembly GCA_004026805.1. Lineage (NCBI taxonomy): Eukaryota > Metazoa > Chordata > Mammalia > Chiroptera > Vespertilionidae > Lasiurus > Lasiurus borealis. The sequence goes on along the minus strand of PVJN01026734.1, from coordinate 27,553 downwards.
TCCAGTACGTGCTCTGACCTACTGGGGATTGAACCTGGCAGCAATCTGAGCCACCAGGGCTCTTCCTGAAAAGTTTTAAATTATAGATTCAATTTCTTGAATATATATAGAACTATTCAGATTTTTTATATTCTTCTTGAGACTATTTTGGTAACATTTTTCCTAGAAAATTGTACATTTATTCAGAATTTTCCAATTAATTACCATACAGTATTATCTTTTTTATGTTTGTAGGGTTTATAGGATTAGCCAATGCAAGGATCACAAGTTGTATTGAGTTGTTATGATATCACAAGTTTTGAAATGTTATATTTCCATTCTCCTCCAGTTTCAAACATTTTCTAATTTCCACTATGAATTCTTTAATCCACTGGTTATTTGTAAGTGTATGCTTAATTTTCCATTATCCTATTATTACTGATGTCTAACTTAATTTCAATATAATCAGAAAATATATGTTGTTGTTTCAATTTTCAAAATATATTAACACTTATTTTATGGTCCAGAATGGCCAATTTTTGGTAAATGTTCCAGGTGCTCTTGAAAAGACTGTATATTCTGCATCTATTGGGTAGAGTGTTCCTCTCTCTCTCTCTCTCTCACTTTCTCTCTCTTTTATATACATATATACATATATATGTATAAATATATATATAACATTTTGTTCATATCTTCTATATCTTTACTAATATTCATTCTTGATTTTGTCAGAGGTATATTAAAGTATCCCACTTTGATTGTGGATGTGTTTATTTCTCCTTTTAGTGTTTATGAAATTTTGCTTTATATACCTAGAAGCTATGCTTTTACATACAAACAAATTTAAAATTGTTGCATCTTCCTGTTAGATTGACCATTTTTAATATAAGTTGCCTTTCTTTGTCTCTTTTGATCTTTAGCCAGACTTCTTGGACAAATCTATGTTGTGTTGTTATAGCTATAGTGGCTTTCTTTTGGTTAGTGTTATCATTGCATTTATATTTTCTCATTCTTTTCCTTTATATTGTTCTTTCCTTCTATTTAAGATATTTCTTTTTTTAAGTAGAGTAGCATATACTCAGATTTTGTTGTTTTACCTAAATATAAAAGCTTTCTATTTTAATTGGATTATTGGGTTATTTTATGTTTAATGTAATTACTGGCATGTTTTGGGTTTATATATATCATTTTACTATTTAGTTCCTATTTTGTTCCATCTATTTTATAATTTCTTTTTCCTCTTGTTGCATATTTTGGTTAATGAGCACTTTTTTTTTCTTTTCTATTAGTTGGTTATAGTTTGAAAGAGTCAATATTCAATTAGATTTATTAACTTCATTATCTGTTTCTTGATCTATTTCTTCCTACATTCCCATACTTTTTCTGATACTAAATTTATTTTGCTTAAACATTTATTGAATTATTTCTTTGACCGATAGTCTTCTGGTGATGAATTATTTCAGCTTTTGTTTCTGGAATTGTCTTTATTTCACCTTCATTTTTTTTTTCAATTTTAATTAATTTTATTTTCCAAGACTTGACTTTTTTAGAGTTGTTTTAGATTCAAAGGAAAATTGAGGAAAAGGTACAAAGATTCCCCATATACCTTCTACCCCTACAAATGCATACCTATCAGCACACCAGAGTGGTATATTTGCTACAATTCATGAACCTACATTGATACATCATGATCACCCAAAGTCTACAATTTACATTATGGTTCACTTTTGGTGTACATTTTATGGGCTTGTACAAGTACATAGATAGTGACAGGTACTCACCATTATGGTATCATACAGAGTATTTTCACTGCCCTAAAAAATCCTGTTCTCCACTTATTTATTTCCCCCTTTCCTCAAGTCCCTGGCAACTACTGATCTTTCTTTTGTCTCAATCATTTTGCCTTTTTCAGAATATCCTATAGTTGAAAGGTTATAGTATGTAGCCTTTTCAGATTGCCTGTTTTCACTTAGTAATACGCATTTAAGTTTCCTTCATATCTTTTCATGGCTTGTTAGTTCATTTCTTTTTAGTACTGAGTAATCCGCTGTCTGAATGGACCATATTTATTTATGCATTCACCTACTGAAGGACATGTTGGTTGCTTCTAGGTTTTGGCAATTATGAATAAAATTTCTATGAACATCTGACTGTAGGTTTTGTGTAGACCTACATTTTGCACTTCTTTGAGTGAATACTGACAAACATGATTGCTGGATCATATGGTAAGAATATGTTTGTTTTTGTAAGAAACTACCAAAGTGTCTGTACCATTTGACATTCCCACCAGCAATGAAGCAGAGTTTCTATTGCTCCACATCCTTTCGAGCTTTTGGTATTGTCAGTGTTCTAGATTTTGGCCCTTCTAATTGGCATGCAGTAGTATCTCATCGTTGCTTTAATCTGCATTTCTCTGATAACATATAATGTGGAGCATCTTTTCATAGGCTTATTTTCCCTTTGTCTTCTTTGGTGAGGTGTCTTAAGTTCTTTGCCTATTCATCTTAAATTGTAAAGGATATTTTCATTATGCTTAGAATTCCAGGATGTTGATTATTACTTCACTTTAAAAGCTGTCATTTTTTGTCTTCTAGTTTCCATCTTTTCTGTTACTTGTAGTCCTTTGAAAGTAATACAACTCCTCCCCTCCCCCCGCCACATCCCTATCTTGGCTGCTTTGAAGATTTTCTTGTCTTCAAACAAGATTTCCTTGCCTTTGTTTTGTTTTCAGCATTTTTTTACTATAATTTACCTAGTACGGTTTTTCTTTGTATTTATCATACTTGGGATTCTTAAGTATTCTTGAATCTGTAACTTTTGTCCATTTTGAAAATCTTTCTTCTGCTACATTTCCTATTTCTTCTCTCATAGCTCCATTACACAAGTGTTAAGATCTTTCTGTCATGTTCCACATTACCATTCTTTCTTCTATCCTGTTTTAATCTTGGTAATTTTTATTGGTCTCTTCACCAGATCACTACTTCTCTTTTTTCTTTTTAATATAATCTGCTTTTATATTCATCTATTGTATTCTTAATTTCACTTGTATCTATTAATTCCATTTGATTCTTCTTTTCAGTAGAAACAATCACATGGTAAAAGCTTATATTTTGCCTTTTATCTTCTGGGATATATTAATCACAGTTTAACATCTGCATCACACAATTTTATTATCTGGATCCTCTGTGCAGCCACTTCTAGTTTTTCCTGCTTGATTCTGTCTCTTGATAAATGTTTACTGAATGTTAGACATTGTATAGACTATGTTATAAGGGATCTGGATGATGTTATCTTTCTTCAATGAGGATTGTCTTTAGCTTTTGACAACAGTTACAATAGGAATAAGTCGCTTAATCCAATCAGGGACTGATGTAACTCAAGGCTGAGCTTGTCATTGTAAGGTTTGATATTTTTCCAGTGTGTCCTTATTTCTAGAGTGTAGTTTTTTTGGGAGATCCCAAAGCTTTCGGTGTTTATCAGAGAGCTCTACTTTGATAAGCCTTGAATTACAATTTCAATCTCCTCAGTGAAACTACTGAGAGTTCTGTTTAATGTCTCAGCCTCTAAGTTCCACTTTCAGCTTGAAGTCTTCACCAAGAGGCTTGTGCTACTTCTGAAAGCCTCCAGGAAAACAGCAGTAGAATGCCTGGCTCACTGTAGTGTGTTTTCCTCTCCTCTAGGAGTTTTAGTTTCCCAATCTTGCTGCCTGGTAATCCTGGCATCCAATATTTCACTCCCCATCCCTGTGAGACAGCCGAATATCTATTGAACTTTTCTGACCCTTAATAACCACTTTTTACAGTTTTTCAGACTTTCCAGCCCATTACTTAGATTTCAGCAAAGGTATCAAGAGAAAAATTGCACTGAATTTCTTGGCTCACCTCCATGGGTTTACCTTCCATCAGGTTCTGGCTGCCTTGTTTGCTCTCTGATCCCTTAAAACCATTTTTAAATACTCAAGATTTTCTAATGGTCAATGAGGGGATTAACCTACCAGATAGGCTTTATAACCTGATGTGGAATTCTCCCATTAACCTTCCTGGGCATGGCAATGCTAAGAGATAACCCAGATACTTTCTTTCTACACTCCCTTAACACCATTGTGTGGCAATAACCTTTACTAGGTAATCTCAAAGACCTCGGTTAAGTCTCAAACTCCACCTTTCCTTTAGAATGTTTTCCCCCTTAACAAAAGGAGCAAGAAGTAAGCCAATGGTGATCTCAGTTTCCAGTCTAATGAAACAATGGTTTTGTATCCTTATAGGAAAAGTCCTTCCTTTGGTACCAAGATCTCTAACACAACAGAGTCGTTGTTGTGGGGATGGTAGAGCAAAGTGAATCATTAGATATAATAATGAGAGATGATACCCATTTTCCATAACTTGGTTCCCAGACCAATGTATTCTGGCTAGGGGAGAGTCATCATTTCTTATTGGATATTGATTGAGAGAATAAACCACATACTAAAAACATACTACTCCAGCCTAACTAAGTTGGGTGTTGTCTCCCAGCTGATGCTGTAATTGACTCTAAAATAAGCCACCCAACTCTTCAATACAGCCAACTATTCTTTGTGGGAGGTTTACAGTACATTGCCTTAAATTGATGGCTCTTACGAGGGCATAATTTGCCCTCTAGGGAACATTTGGCAACTCCTGGAGGCATTTTTGATTGTTATGACTTGTGTGTGGTTATTACTCTCACCTAGTGAGGAGAGGCCAGAGCTGATGCTAAGCATCCTACTATGCACAGCACAGACTTCTATAATGAATAATTACCTTTTCCAAAATGTCATCAATGCCGCTGTAAGGCACACTGCTTTAAAACTTTCACCGTAAAATGAGTTCCCTGGTTAGAAATAGTGTTGTGTAGCTTAAAATCACTGAGTAAAAAGTGATTTAATAAATGTGGCCTATTTGGAAATTATATTCTACCTTCCTTGGTCCAACACCTCAAAAGCTATTGCCATCCTGACTGGTGTGCTCAGTGATCAGAGTGTAGGCCTGCACACTGAAAGGTTGTGGGTTTGATTCCCAGTCAGAGGCACATCCCTGACCCCAGTCAGGGGGTGTGCAGGAGACAACCAATGAATGTATCTCTCTTACATTGGAATATCTCTCTCTTTCCCCTTCCTCCTCCTCTTCCTCCTACTCTCTATAAATCAATGGGAAACATATACTCAAGTGAGGATTAATAACAACAACAAAAGCCATTCCCTCACACATCTCTACATTTTGCCCATCTGCATTAACAATATCTTTCATGTCTCTTTCTAGATTTGAGATGTATTTGTTCTTCTGATTCCAGTCTTAGAACTGTCCAGGGCCCACAGGAAGACCATTTTTCTTTTTATTGATTTGAGAGAGAAAGAGAGAGACTGAGAGACATTGATTTGTTGTTCCACTTATTTATGCATTCTTTGGTGGTTTCTTGTATGCACCCTGACTAGAGATAGAACCTGAAATCTTTCTGTATCAGGACAATGCTCTAACCAACTGAGCTACCTGGCCAGGGACAGAAGACCATTTTCTTCACCTTTCTGTGCATGTTCTGTTTTTTTTAGTTTACTTGAGCTTACTTGGTTCTGATTAGTTACAAATTAAAAAGCTTGTTTCCCTTTTACTTCCCAGGAATTTGTTAGACATTTTGGTACACTGATGACCTCTCCTCCCTTTTCTCAATACTGTTATATAGTTGTACTCTTTTGTAATTCTTCCAGTCATCTTGGAAGGGATGACAAGGGAGCTAGGCGTGTATACTCAGTCTGCCATTTTGAATTGAAGTCCCTCATTCAGTTTCCAACCCAATAATACACTAAAACTATTCTGATGGATTTACAGATTCTCAAATCTAACTGGCTTTATTTTACTTGATCTTTCTGGAACTTGGCATTGTTGATTATTTCCTTCTTGAAAGCCTGTCAACTTTTCCCTTCAAATACTTGATACTTGTCTGGTTCTTTGACTTCTTTTCTTCAGGCTCTTTTATAAGATTACATGTCTTCTTCTTAACCCTTAACACACTGGCAATATTAACTTTTGTTCTTTGTTTTTTCTTGTCCTCTTCCAGTGTTCTCCCAGGGGTGGGAGAAAAATCAGGGATAAGACTAAAGTAGGAATTGGACACACATAAACAGGCCTGATTCTAGAACATGAATTAATACTTCAAACCTGTAATTTCCACTTACAACTTATGCCCAACCAAATTAAATAGTTCCATCTAGATATATCAAAAGCTCCCTCAACTTAGTATGTTCAAAACTGAATTAAACAATCTACCTGATAAAATTTATTCCCTACATTATAACTTTTATTTCAGGAAATTATACCATTATCCACCCACTAAACTTTCAATCATTGCTCACTTGTTCCTCTCTCCTATCACCAAGAGAGTAGTAAGTAATCAAGTCTTCTCAAGTATTTCTCATGGCCATTTAGTTCTTTATTCTCTCACTGTTGCTTCCTTAATTTGCATTCTCATCTTTTCCAATCTGGCTTCCCTACTTCTAATCTTGACCTACTCAAGTCCATACCCTGTACTATGGCAAGAATACTCTTTCTTCAAGGTAAATATAGTCATATTTCTCCCCTGGTTCAAAGATTCAATAGTTTCTCAATTCTTACATTAAAACCTCAACTCTTTAATTTTATGCTTCTTTCCTGAACATCTTCTCTTCCTTACTTCTTCCTAGTTCCCACTTTACCTTTTTTTGCTCCAACTGTAATAAATCATACTATACCTGTTTCATGCTTCCATATTTTTATTTCCCATATTTCCACTGCCAAAAAAGCTCTATCCCAGTTGATTATAGCCTAATCATGCCTCAAGACTTAACAGAAGCATTTATTTGCTAAGAAAACTTTTTGGAATCGTCATGCAACTCTGCCATTCTGTACAGATATTCATTTACATTTTGAATGTCCCTAGTAGGCCCTGGAAATACCTGCTCATGTGCTCTCTACTAATCTGAAAATTCTTTAAAAGCATGGACATGTCTTGCTTATACTTATATAATCAGTACAATAAATACTTATAAATGAATGGTAAATAAATGAATGAACAAAATCTTTATTACCCTCTCTTCTGGAAAACCCTTCTCCAAACTTAATATTCTTAAACTATTGCATAATTCTCTACTTCTTTTCATAGACCAATATTCTGTACTAGAGGCAGGAACATAACTTCCAGATAAGTTTAAAAGGAATCTGAGACAATCATGACATGTGCTGTTGTGTGTGTGTGTGTGTGTGTGTGTGTGTGTGTGTGTGTGTGTGTATTAAAGCAGTAAAATAGTAGGGTCTCAGGGAGATGCCCCAGAGGTAGATTTTGGCAGCTTTCCAGGACCCCACCTCCTAGATAGTGGTACAGAGAAGGAGGCTGAGAATCCTCAGGCTCAGAAGGAAGGCAGGGATACAGAAGGGTAAGCAAACTAGTATGTCAGAAAAGATCAGGATAGGAGGTGAGAGCACCAGGAAGGGGCAGAGGTGATGAAGTCTGGGTTCCAACCTGACACTCCAAACACCAGTCAGAAGACAGAATGCAGAAGGCCTGGGAAAGAAAGAAGCCCAAACTGGAGACTAAGTGAGATGAGAAACCCAGACCAGGAATTACTCAGGTTAGAGTTCCGTCTCAATGCTAGGACAACTAGCCAGAAAATTCAATTACCTCCCAGCAGAGAGGAGAAAATAATAGATAGAAGCCCTGGATAACCCTATATAATAAAGAGTTAATATGCAAATGATCATCACACCCTCATGTCAGAATTGCTCAGACACTCAACACTGAGGAGAGAGGAATGGGGACCAGCCAGGCTGAGTCCCGGAAGAGGGACAAGCTGCCTGCCCTGTGGTCCTGGGCACCAGTGGCTACACCTACATCTGCGTCCTAAAAGAGGGACAAGCTGCCTGCCCTGCAGTCCAGGGTGCCTGCGGCTGCAGCCCAGGAAAAGCCACCCACCCATGGTCCTCTGTGGCTGCAGCTGGCCAAGGGAGGGAAGCCCAGGTCCCAGGTGCCTTCGACCGGCCAGAGAGGAAACCCTTGGTCCTGGGTGTGGGCTAAGGCAGAGGTGGTTAAGTGTGATCAGGCCAGCAGGGAAGCAGTTAGGGGTGATCAGGCTGGCAGGCAGAGGTGATTAGGGGTCATCAGGCAGGCAGGCAGAGGAGCTAGGGGCAATCAAGCAGGCAGGAAGGCGAGTAGTTAGGAGCCGGTGGTCCCAGATTGCGAGAGACAGTCGGACACCCCCCAAGAGGTCACAAATTGGAGAGGGTGCAGGCTGGGCTGAGGGACCCTCCATCCTGCCTCTGTGCATGAATTTCATGCACCAGGCCTCTAGTTGATATATAAATCAGATATTACAATTAGATACTTAATTGGCTGTTAATCGTTATATTTGATTCTATAGATCTGCATGGAATAGGACTTGTACTAGGAAGACAGAAAAGAGCAACAGAAAAGTGGTCAGTTACAGAAAGTAAAAATTTAATCTTTCTCCTAACGTGTACATTTGTGTCTCCCTGCTTCTACCCTCAGCTGTCCATGGAAACCACATACCCCAAACCCTCCAGGAGAGCCCTGACTTTACAATTTGTGTTTTTCTGATTGCACCCAATCTTCTGTGCCTACTGTTCCAAGTCTGGCTTAGAAAATACTATATACTCAGTTTCATTATTGACCTACCTTTACCCCGCCCTCACACCAGGGCAAAGGAATAGGTGGTAAGTTGCATTTTGCTTTCAAGTCGCTTTTGTGTGGCACATGCTGAACAGATTTATGTGCACTGATGTTTGAGAACCCAGAAACACTTAAATGTGCACGTTGGCCCTTTGGGAGTGACAGTCTGCCCTGTTTCTCCATTTGTTTCATCATTTCATTAGTAACTATGCATAATGAATATGACCCTCCAGTGAAAAATGATGATAGGGATAGAAACATGTTATTTACCCTCAAGGGAAGCTTTTTGAAAAGTCAAGGTTAGTTAAAGTTTTTAAGTCAAATTAGCCTCTGGAAGTTTATATATAAATAAAAACAGGGAAGCTCAAGCACCTCTTTGGTTGGTTGGAAGTGGGAGGAGAGGAAAGTTATAATTAAGTTCCCTTTGTCATCAACCACTTCTCAGATTACTAGAATGTGGCACTGTAAAGCCGTAAAACAAAACTAAACTAAACTAATCTCTATCTCTTGACTTGCTTTAGAAATTTGGTGAAAGAAATTGAGAGTAGCTCTGGCCAGTGTGGCATGGAAAGGTGGCCTGTTTGATTCTAGATCAGGGCACATACCCAGGTTGTGGGTTTGATCCCCAGTTAGGGCATGTGTGGGAGGCAAATGATCAATTTTTTTTTCTGACATCAGTGTTTCTCTCTCTCTCTCTCTCTCTCTCTCTCTCTCTCTCTCTCTCTCTCTCCCATACTCTCTCTAAAATACCAATGAAAACATATTTTACTAAGTTAAATGAAAAAGTAGGCGTTTTTAGGATCTAACCCCCAGCTTTCTTAAACTTATTAATAAAACTTCTAAACCAATGGAAGTAGATGGTGCTTAAACTAAACAACATACTGACTTAACTCTCTGTCTCATTTTTACTGGAAGGAGAAAATAGATTTTCCTTCATATTTATTTAATCATATTTAATTTCATTAGCTACTGTTGTTTTTTTTGGGGGGGAGTCTACTTATAACACATGAAGATAAACATTCTCCCTGTGATAAGGTGATGTTTATAAACTATGTTTAGGATGAAAGAAAACCCTGCACTGATGTGTTTTCATTGTGAGGTTAATGGTGCTTCACTAATCCTCTCTCTGTGGGTCAGCAAGGCGCAGGCATTGGGGCATGATGGTGACGCTCTCGTACTTGCCTTCTTAAGCACTGTAATAGGAGGAAGCCCTTTCTGGCTCAGGAAGGCTAAGAGATGATGCCTCTTCCTGGAGTGGAACTTCTGTGCGGCAACAATAAAAATATACAGACTTTTAGAAACTTATTAATGAGGGTGGGATGAAAGATATTTCCCCCTTTAATAACTGACCCCTTTGCACAGGACATGAGAGAGGAAAAGGAGTCTTCTTCTATGTGGGGGAGTGGCCAGCACCAGAGCAGGCTTCCACCTGCCTTCCCCAGAAAGAACTGAAGACTGAAAGAAAGGATATTGGTAAATAATTCAAAGCTACAGGAAAGTATAAGCAATGATATAGTGAACACCCAAACATATACTACTCAGATAAAGAAACGAGTCCTTACATATATAGTTGAAGCCCCTATATACATCCCATACCCCATCCTTTTTTCCCTTCCAGATACAAGTTTTTAGATTTTCTTTTACATTCTATGTGTCTAAACAAACAAAAAAATAGTATTATTTTACAATTTTTAGACTATGTATACAGGATCTTGATACATAGATGGCAGAATCCATAGCAAATGTCACGTTCTTATCTAAGAAGGAAAGAGAAAATGTAAAGAAAATGAATGGAGGATGATGTTTTTATAGTTCCACTTTGTGCTATAATTTAATTGTTTTCTACTTTTTTGGTATATACACTGATGTGTATTTCTATAACTGGATAAGGTCACTCTTTCTACATGTCACATTGAGTATTTTAAATGCTGAAATAAGAAACTGGTCATCTGCTAATGTTGCTCAAGGACCCAAATCTTCCAGTAGAAAAAGGCATTCCCAGCTACTTTTCTTAGTGTGTTCTTAGGCTCAGAGGAGGCAGGATTCTGAGGTGGGGATTATTTAACAAAGTCAAAAAATTCTGCCTTGTGATGTGGCAGGTCCAGAAAATTCCAGAAAGGCTGCTAATGACAGAAACCGGAGTACCTTTTTTCTTTGCATCTTAAATATTACATGATGGCAGAATGCAAGAGTATAGCAAGTTTCCACAACGCTGAGGCTACCTCTTGATTTTAAGGAATGAATTAACAAGTGTACTGGGCAAGGTCTGGGTAACTGATTCTCAGGTCTGGCTTCTATTTCCTAGGCCTTCTATCTTTTGCTCTTTATGCTAGTGTTAGTCATTTTCTTATCTCTTCTGTTGCAGACTCAGTAAGCCCAGGGATTTTGATCTACTGAAAAGTGTTTATTAAATCCTGCTGGGTCTTCCTTTGAAATGTCTCTTACCCACACCCCTTTCCTTCCTTCACCTCCCCCTCCCCCAGCCATCACTTCACACCTGCATGGCTGGCCTGGACTCAGAGTTGGCCTAGGTGAGGCCTCTTCTTCCCAACTCATCCTATATGGCAAGGCTATTCATCTTTCTCAGACACTCTCATTCCACAGTTCATTGGTCCCCAGACCTTCAAAGACTCCCTGTTTCCTAGGATATCAAATCTAAGTCTCTTTTCAGAGTTTTGCAGACTCCCAATTTCTCCTGGTGATCCTTCCTCCTATTTTATACTACCCAACTTCAGCTCTAGTTTGGCTAATCTCTCAGATCCATCAGTATGCCATTCTCATGTCTATACTCATGTTGTTTTCTGCTCTTAGAATACTTTATTTCTTTAGTCCATTCATTGAGTCAGTACTTTATTTCTTCAACCCATTCATTGATTCAGTACTTTATTTCTTCAAAGCATAAGGATTGAGGGCTTCCTAAAGTTCTGGAATCAAGATTTTTAAATTAAATTTTTGACTATTTCATCATTTTAATATCTTAACCACTTTTTAATATAAAATAATATCTTGTATAATAAAAGCCTAATATGAAAATGGACCCAATGCCAGAATGACTGATTGCTATGATGCATACTGACCACCAGGGGACAGAAGCTCAACGCAGTAGCTGCCCCCAGCCCATAGGCCCTGACCAGCAGTGTCGGGGAGCAGGGACTGTCAAGCAAGCAGGGCCAGGCCAATCAAGGCAGGTGCCAGTGGGGGCACCCCAATTGCCCTGCTGGTTACCCCACAGATGGGCTCTGATCGCCAACCAGGCCTTGGGACCCTACCCATGCACAAATTTTGTGCACTGAGTCTCTAGTATATGTATATTAGGCCCAGTGCATAAGAGCAAAAGCAAGTGGGAGACATGGATCTCTCTCCTCAAATTGTATCCTCTTAAGCAGAAAGAGCAATGGAGAGAATTTTAACCTCTAGAGAAGGATTTATATAAGGGAAGATATGAGAATGAAATGGAATGTGACTAACAGAGCAATGAAGTAGCACAAAATTGTGTATAATCTTATTTTGTTTATCTCTGTTTCAAATGGGTTTCCTGTTGGAAGAGAAGCTATTTGAGGGCAGAGACTAAGCCTCCTTTGGATTGCCAGTGTTAGATACACACTTGAGCCTTCTAACTTTCTTTTCTCTTGACTTCCACAAGAGGAAATCCTCCCGTGCCTGTGTTCCCAGGTACACAACTGATGGAAGGAGTTCAGGGTGCACCTTCACAGCCTTATCTTTGATTTATTTTCTTGAATAGAAGCCCGTGGATAAGCAAGAGCAAGCAGTGATGTAATGAAAACAGGGGAAATCTGGCCACTTGCTTACCTCCTCTGAGGTTCTATCCTTTTGGATCAGCAAATAGTTCCTTAGAAATGTTTGTCCATCTGTTTGTTCACATTGTTTGATAGACTTCTGTCTTAGATGTTTTTACATTTTTTTAGTCATTCCTGCTGACATGGCATGACATTTTGACCGTTCTCTTAACCCACAAATCCTGTGAGATGGTAAGATTGTAAATCAGGGAAATGAGAAGGAAATTCAGAGGAGGCTTAGCCTCCTCAAACCACGGTAGAAGAATCTAAAATGATTTTGGTTGGGTATTAGATTGGAGATGAATTTTAGTCCAACTCACCCCACTACCAGTTCAAATCATAGTTGATGGCAGAAGCATGAGCTTGCATTTTTGCTTTCTCAATAACTTCACTCTCTGTGGTGAAAATTCAAGCTCATAATTTGGATTTTTGGGGATTTAATCAGAATTATGCTCTATTACGAGTCAGCATTTTAGTGTAATCTGTTTTCCCCCGATACTACTGAACTGTCTGCTGTGACTTTTACATTTAGAACGTTGGGTCTGAACAAATAATGAATCATGATCTTTTAGAAAACATGGTGAAACTTTTTTTTTTACTTCAAGGGGAGGAAAGCTATAAATTCTAAAGAAGTCAGTGATTTATGGTACGATTTTTTAAATGGAGAACTAATAATAAATAGAAAGTTCAGTGATGTTGCAACAGTGTGGCCACAGGCAACTCAAATACTTCTATCACAATGCAATGTAAGAATTAACTTAATGGTGCTTCCTAATGAATAGAAAAAAAAAAGAAAAATATTTCTTATAGATGTTTCTAATAACTTAAAGAGGGGTAGTACTATGCCTTTTTACTTTGGAAAAAAACTTAAATGTCAACATCCATTTAGAAATTGGAATGTGATATGGTAGGAGAGACTGTGCTAATTGATGAAGACATAAAGATTTCCTATAAAATATCTCAGTTTTAAGATCTTTTTTTCCTCCACATGCCCCTCCCCCACCTCCACATGCTATTTTAATTTATGTTTGGCATATTGTTGTAATTTCCAATTTATGGGTAAGGAAATTAGGGTACCATGGCACAAGAAGAACTCAAATTCAAAACATCAGCTAGAGAACTAGAAGTAGTAACTGTTGTTCCAGTGACAGACCTATGCTTATTCTAAAAGAGTAGGACATATACTGAGAAATAGAAGGATGACATCATTGGGATGCTGCTATGATCTAAATGTTTGTGTCTCCCCAAAATTCATATATTGAAATCCTAATTCTGAAAGGTGATGGTACTAGGAGGGATGGCGTTTAGAAGGTTATTATGCCATGAGGGTAGATCCCTTATGAATGGGAGTAGTGCCCTTATAAAAGATATCCCACAGAATTCTTCAGTCCTTTCTGCCATATGAAAATATCATAAGTCTGTGACACAGAACAAGTTTCTCACCCAACCATGTTAGCACCCTGATCTTGGACTTTTAACCTCCCAAACAGTAATAATTTCCACTGTTTATAAATAACCCAGTCTGTAGTATTTTGTTCTAACAACCCAACTGGACTAAGACAGACATATTTCTATGATCGGGACCAGCTTTTTTCCAGGACCACTATGTTTGCAGCCTTAGTGCATTAGAATAGGATGAAGGTCTTGGAAAAGCTTTGCTCTAATCTCCCTTTAAGAATCAACCTGTTGCCCACCTGGCTTGGCTCAGTGGTTGAGTGTTGACTTCTGAACTAGGAGGTAATGGTTTGATTCCAGTGAAGACACATACCTGGGTTGAGGGTTCGATCCTCAGTAGGGAGCATGCATGATGCAGCCAGTCAGTGATTCTCTCTCATTATTGATGTTTCTATCCCTCCTCTCTTAAAACAATAACACACACACACACACACATACACACACACACACACACTAAAAAGAATAAACCTGTATCTGTAAGTGAAGTTAGGGAACAGCTACCAGCAGCAATGCATTTAGGATCTATTGCAACATTTGAGCTGAGACTACCCTCTTCCTAGGAGACTCTGGGCAATGACCGAATATGGCATAACTAGTAGGACCTGGCCATTGCTGCCCAATGCAGGACTCCTCTATGAGCAGTCTTTGTATTGGAGCTTCCCATTGGGTTGGCTGACACTCTCAGAGTTCCAGGACAACCTGGGCCTTTTCCTACACAATCTTTCTTTCCTCCCTATCCCCATGTATAGAGGTCAGAACAGTCTGAAGGCTATCCTTGTCAATTCCTGCTGGCATTTCATTTACACTTTATGGTTTCACCATCCCAAATCTCTTGTACTCTTAATTCCATCTTGGTTTCCACTTCCTAGAGAACCTGAAGTGATACAACCTGTCTATAGCATCATTAGTTGGCAGAGACCTGTTATAGTTACTACTCTAATATCACTTTTCTATAGCTAGAGAAGTAGACTTAAGAGCTTATGATGCCCAGATGAACAAATACAGACATCACCAATTTCTTTTGTTTACAACTTTTGTCAGTTTCTGTATAGGGGTAATCTAAAGTAGTGCACAAAACATTTTTTTTTAATTTTATGGCCCAGTAAATTAAATAAGCAAAATATTGGGGAATTGACATAGTGTTTCCAGTTTTATTTAGTTTAGAAAAAAATGTATTAAAAGTATTTACATATACTATCATAGTTGCTTCATAAATGATAACATTTTTAATAACAAAAAAGAGAAAGGACACAATATAAAAATTAAGAATGATTTTTCTTAAGTAGGATAGTTGAGAAAAATACAATGAACCATTAGAAATAAATTATCATGCAAAATAAACAAAAACAACTTTGTCCCTTATAGGATTAACTGCCATAAAATTGCCCTCCCAACATAAACAATTGGAAATCAGACACAATCCATGGAATAAAGGCTTTCAGACACTGAGTAGCAGTTGGCACAGAATGGTATTCTCAGGAGAAAAAGACTAAAAGAGGTAAGTTCTATGATAACCCTGCTTACTGCTTGGGGAAGTTTTCAGGCAGGATAAACTGACATAGAAAGTAGTGGTGTCATCAAATTGAGACAAGTTGCAAAGCAGACCTGTCAAATCTATGGCTGAGTAGTTGTCTGTCCATCCATGGAATGAGACTACCTAAGGCGTGGAAAGCAATATAAAGCAACAGGACAAACAATCTTCAGATCTCATCAGGGCTTATTATAGTGTGTAATTCTACTATCTAAAGGGGAAGGAATTCATTAAAAATGCAGACATGAATCAGGTTGTTTTAAATGTTATGCATTTGTAGTGGGCAAAATTATTTCCAGAATAAAGGCTAGTCTAGATCTCCCATAGCAAAGCATGAAAACAAGCCTTAAAAGGATCGAATAGATTCACAAGTAGCTTAAATGCACACCAGAACAAGTCCAACATTCTTTAAAGACATAAAATTCAATACTGAACAACATAAAATTCAGAATACCCAATATCCAATCAAAGGCATGGAAAGAAATAGAAAAATATGACCCATACCCAGAAGAAAACCCATTCAATAGAAACAGATCCAAAAATAATACAGACTATGGAATTAGTAACAAAAAAAACATGAAAAAAGCTATACATATTTTATAAATACTTTTGAGGACATAAAGGAAAACATGAAATGAATAAGAAAAGTTATAAACAATAATTTTTAAATACTAAAACACAACTTCTAGGGAAAAAAGTCACTAACTACAATTTTTAAAATTATCAGAGTAAAAACTGCAGGATTAAAGATCAGTGAAACTAATACATAGGAATAGAAACTGTCTGAAATGAAGAAATAAAAATTAGTGTCCTACCCTGTGTCCTGAAGAGAAATATCAAATGGCCTAGCATATGTAATTGGACTCTTAAGGGAGAATAAAGATGAGGGAGTAGAAGACAAAAAAAAATGTTTGAAGAAATAATAGCTATTAAAAAATATTTGCTTAAAACACATTTAAAATCACAGATACAGGAATCGCAATAAACCCAAGGAGAAAAGCATAAATCACATACAGATATATTATAATCAAATTTCTTTAAAAAATAGTAACAGAAAAAAAAACTTTAAAAGTAGCAAGAGGTAAAAGAGCTGGACCCATTAGGAAAAATAATATCAGCAGACTTTTCATAATAAACAATGAAGACTCGAAGACAATAGAACAATGGAACAATATCTCTAAAGTACTGAAAAACAAAACAAAACAAAACAAAAATCAAAGTGTCTATCTACAATTATTTTACCAGAAATAGATTCTTTCCAAAGTCCAGGAGAAATTAATATTATTTGAATCTAACACGTAGAAGTAAAATGATACCAAATGGAAATTTGGATTTAGACAATGGAAGGAAGCATGCTAGAAGTGGAAATATGTGGGTAAATTTAAAGAGGAATTTCTCTTCATTTTTAATCCCTTTGAAACATAATTTAAAGGTCCAAGCAAAATAATAACAATGTATGATGGGGAACATAAAAATATAGATTTAAACTATGTAAGAATAGCATGATATTCGTGAGGTGCGAAATGGAAGTCCAATGAAAAGGCAGAGAGTATTAGACTGGATACAAAAGCAAGATATAATCATATATTCATTCTAAGAATCCCACTTTATAAAGACAAGTTAAATGTAGAAAGTTGGGGAAATATGTAACATAAAGCACTAATAGAAAGGAAGCTCAGAAGAATATAGACAAAGTAAATTCAGAACAAAGAATATTACTCAGGATAAAGAAGGGTTACAAAGAATAAAGGAGCTCTCTTTTGCTCCCAGTTCTCCATCATGTAAGGGTAAAATAAGAAGACAGCCATATGCAGATCAGAAGCAAGTACTCATCTGACACTAGATCTGCTGGCAAACTTGATCTTGGACTTCTCAGTCTCCCGAACTATAAGAAAGAACTGTGTATGCTTAAGTCACCCAGTATATGATAATTTTTTCACCTGAGGATATTTTTCCATTGATTTTTAGGAAAAGTGGAAGAGAGAGGGAAAGACAGAGAGAAACACAGCAATTGGTGACTGCCTGCAGAAGCCCTGAATAGGGCTCGGGGCAGGGAGGAACCTGAAATCAAGATACATGCCTTTGACTGGAATTGCACCCAGGACCCTTTGGTCCATAGGCCAATGCTCTATTCACTGAGCCAAACCAGCTAGGGCCTATGATAGTTTCTTTATAAAAGTCCCAACTGACTAAGATTCCAACTTAGCCTAATTTTCATTTATAAAAACTCCCAACAGCAGTATACTATGTAATCTTATAAAATGTGCATGGCACATTCACAAAGAGAGACAATATTCTAGATCATAAAACACGTTTCAAAAAATGTAAATGAATTATTTACTGAGTGTTATCTCTATGACAGTGATGTTAAACTAGAAATTATGTGGAAAATATTTCTGGAAAATCCATAAGCAGTTAGAAATTAAACAGCACATATGTAAATAATTCATGGTCAAGAAATATCTCAAGGGAAATTAGAAAATAATCTGATGTGATTGAAAAATATACAAGATACCAAGTCGTGAGATTGACTTCCAAGAAGGATATATAAAGAAAAATGTATAGCATTAAACGATTATATTATTACACAGAAAAAGTTGTAAAATCATGATCAAAGCTTCCACCTAAAGACACTAAAAAAGGAGAGCATCAATAATTAACTTAAAGAAAAATAAGTTAAAATTAAAACTACAGAAACTAGTGAAATATAAGAAAAACAAAATATGAAAGCAATAGAGAAAAATAAATCCAAAGATTGTTATTTGAGATCCATAATATTCATTACAAACTCTAAATAGGTTGATCAGAAAAAGAAGACACAAATGATCACTATCAGAAATAAAAAAGAGGACATAACTACAGTATATGCAGATGTTAAAAGAATATAAGGCAATATTTTGAATAACTATATGGCAACAAAGTCTTCAATTTGATGAATGGATGAAATTTTTTAAAAGACACAAAGTCCAAAGCCTACACAATATGAGCTAAATAGCCCTACATCTATTTTTAAAATAGAAATCAGAGTTAAAATGTCCCTCACTCCCTCTTCCTCCAAAATAGGTCCAGATAACTTAATGAAATGAACCAGGCATTTAAGGAAGAAATAATACCAATTCTACATAATCTTCTCCCAGAAAACAAAAGATGAGGAGATATTTCCCAACTCATTCTAGGAGGCTAGCATTAACCTGTTACTGAATCAATACAAAGGTAGTACTAGAAACGAAAATTACAGATCTGTGTACTTTATGAACATAGATGCAAAAATCCTTAACAAAACATTAATACTTTAAATCCAACAACATATAAAATGGATAATATATCTGGACAGATAAAAGGCATATGTACTGGATAGAAGGAGGTAAACTTTCCTTATCAATATATGACAATCAGTTTCTATGTATAAAATACATTAATAATAAAAAAGAAATTAAAAAAATATTCTAAGTTATCTTTAAAACATTGCTAGAATTAAATAGCGAATTTAAGAGTTGGAGAATTAAATGTCAATATACAAAAACAAAACAAAACAATTGTATTTATGATAGCAACTGACTTTGAAATTAAATTTTAAAAACAATATCATATACAATAGAATAAAAAACATGAAATATGGAAATATATGTAACAAAATGTCTTTAAGAAATGTACACTAAAAATGTAAAAACACTGTAATAAATGAAAGAAGACAGAGAGATGCACTATAGGGATGGGTTGCAAACTCAATATTGTTGATGTGAATTTTTTCTGAAAGTTTCTAGTAAGTGCTCAGTTTTTGTGTAAAACTAAAACTGCTCTAAAAATTAAGTTTATTAGTTTTTTTTAAATGAAACAAACCACCCACAATCCTGCCACTTATTACAAATATTTTTGTTTGTAATTCTTATTTGGCCCTTGTGCATATACATACATTTCCATAGAGTTGTGATTATTGGAGAACAATCAATTGATTAGCTTAACACAAGATAATATACCCATCTCTTAGCAGAAGCAAACGTTTGAATTGCTTAAGCTTTTATTCACCCAAACTATTTATTAGTAAGATGCATTAGATATTAAAACTTAATGGAGAACCAAAGGATAGGAAGCTAACATTTATGGAACACTTACAGGTACCAGGCGCTATGCCAGGTGCTTTACACATTTGATTTTATTTAATCCTTTAACAACCATATGAGGTAGGTGTTATTATCTCCATTTTATAGAGAAACAAACTGTAATTTAAAATAACTCAATTATCAGATTAACCAAAGATCAAGCTTAGATGTTACTGGTAATATGCCCAACCCAGATTTTCTTATGATAAGAAGAATAAGTCAGAATAATATTTACCAAACTATGTCTTATGAAACCCCATTTTTAAAGGAAGTTGAGAGTGAGAAAGACTGGGAAAGAGCGAGAGTCATATATAGGGTGGGCAAGAGGAGGTTTACAGCTAGGAGTACACAAAACCTTATTTTAGTATCTTATTTATCCTTGTATTATATATTTTTTCATATATAAACCTACTTTTGCCTACCCCGGTATATAGTTATAGATACATATATCTCTTCTAAATTTTTTGAGAAACTAGGTGAAAATTTAAAAAGCCTCTTTCTGATAGGATACCTCAGAGCTTTGATATGCTAACATATGCTGTGAATGTCCCAATTTTTGGAGCAAGAATCTTGCAACACTAGTCCTATCCAACACAACTTTGGGAAATCCTGGCCTATAATATCATTCATAATTTATTCAGTGGACTCGCTGTTTCATTTTAAGAATTTCCAGAATACATTCTATGACAGTGTCCATAAAAAATTTCAAGCTCCATCTTATTATTTATTTTATCAAATGAATAATATACCTTGGGGTTAAGCCATGAAATGATGTAGAAGCATAGAATTGTAAGCCTGGAAGAGATCATGAGAACTCAAGTAGGCCACCTCCCAGGCTTCAGAAAGGACCACACGTAAGCCATCATGGACAGATGGGTATCTAGCTTGTTGTAAAAGACCTCCAGAGAAGAAAATTCCATAACCTCCTTGTAACTTATTCCAGATGCCCAACTCTGAGAAAATGATGAGCTCCTTGAAGCTCTTCTAGTCTATTGTGCACGTACTGAGGGTTTTGTCATCATGGTGGTATATTATAGGCAGGTGTTTAGATTTAAAAAAATGTATTGGTGGAAGTAAGATAAAAGTACCTATATCTATAGATATAAAAGATATATCTATAAGATACAGATAAATATGCTTCCTACCTATCTAGAACACAGGAGTGAAAAATGTCATTTCAGAATCCTCTTTGACAGCTTTTCCTATTTTCAGTTTCAGTTAGTCATCTCACCCTGTAACTTTCTCCTTGAAGTCTCTTAATTCAAACCCATCCTTCTTCCCTCCCTTGCAAGCCATGGTGGAAGCTCATTCCTGCTAGCTTGGATCACTCAAATAACTCTTGACTAATTTCCCTATTTCTAGACTCTGTTCTTTCTATTTTGCTCCCATGGAGTTAAAACATTCACTTTTAAAGTGCAACTCTATCATGTCACTGCCCTGTCTCACATTTTTGGTGACTTCCTATTGCCAACAGTGTAAATGTGAACTCCATACACTGCCCTTTTTAACTCCATGTGATTTGGCTCCAACTTTCCTTCCTCGTCTCCAGTCATTTTCTATCACACATTCAACTGTCACTCATAGTGAACATTTTTCCTGATCCTATGAATTTTCATCTTTTTCTGCCTCTGATTTTTTTTTTCATTCCATCTGCCTGTAATGTCATTCTCTCCCCTCTTCGTCATGTTCTTAATCATCCACCAAGTCCTAACTCCTCTGTGAAATCTATCGAGGACTCTTTATGCTAAGTTAATTATGTTCTCACCATTTTTTGACTTGCAAAAACTTTTGCACATATTTCACTCACATCACTTAGAAAGTTATGTCATGAAATGTGGTAGTTATTCAACTGGTGGGTAGCATGACTCTGATATGAGATATAATGAGCAGAGACAGAGAGAATTGAGCCCAGGGACCACTGTCTGATCTGACCAGCAAAGGAAACTGATGATTGTGAGGAGGGTGCTGAATGTGAGAGAGATAAAACCTACAGAGGGACCCTTCCTCTGAGGAATGAGATGACTCTGACCATGATCCAGAAAAGATGGATAGATGCAGGGCTGGGGGGTAGATAGCAGCTCCTCAATGTCCTCTGGAACCAAGAAGACAGGACACAGGACAGACACAGCCACAGAAGCAAGAAACCTCCAGGGGAAGAATTTGCACCTTCTCCACTATCCTCAGGACTAGTGATGATTAGGGTCAAGGCCAGGAACTTGGGGGTAAGGAAAGGGTATTGTCAGCATCACATCATAAGCACAGCTTTCTTATTGTTTTACATTGCAGTTATTTGTATCTCTCTGCGGTAAACTACCTGTCCAGCATTAGCATTTCAGCTGTACTCAGGAGTTCTGGTTGGGAGAGGAAGGAGTGTACCAACTTGGCCACATTCTCTGAAGTTCATTATCTAGGGACATTCTGAATAAATTATAGTAATGAGTATGTTTAAGAGTTCTGTTGACTTAGTGAATGAACACATGCACTAGAAATGCATGAATTTAGGAAATATCCATCTAAAAATGTTTCAAGAGTACACAGTTGATTTAATTACATGGAAAGAAAACCAATGCTTTAACCACAACTTCTACATGTAACACAAGTTCCCTCCCCCCATCTTCAAAGTGGTTATCATAGACGATTGCATACCTAGGACAATTATATTGCCATTTCTGTGTTATTGAACTCATATGCTATAAATGCTTTGTAATCTATAATCACACAGTAGTCAGAGGAGGTGAGTTTTGGCTCCACCTTATAGATGAGAAAACTAAGTAACTTACACCCAAAAGGGCAACATGGTAGCAGATCCAGCTATTTGTCAAAATTCAATTTGAGACTAAGTTCATATTCTTCTTATTCTGCCATGTTTACTCAAAACATTTGGAAATGCTTTTAGAACCCAAGGTAATTCATGGTACTCAATAGTAATGAATCTTTTTACTTTCCAGATGACTCTGTGTTTTAAAAATAGTCAAAAAGATTTTGAATCAAGTGTAGTGAAAATGGTGGGAGATTGGTGTCCATTAATATGAACTGGGACCCAAAATGAGGTATGGCTCTGGAGGAAATACATATAATTTTGTTGTTGTTGTTGATCCTCACCAGAGGATATTTTTTCCATTGATATTTTTCCATTGATGGAATGGAGGGGGAAAGACAGAAAGAGAGAAATTTCAATATGAGAGAGACACACCATTGAATCTGTAACTGAGTTATGTGCCCTAACCAGGATCAAGCCCAGGACCCTTCAGTCCATGGGCCAATGCTCTATTCTCTGAGCCAAACCAGCTAGGGCCATTGTATAATTTTTAAGTGAAATAAAAGATACATTAGAATATCATTGATTTTGGAATTTCTAAACCATCACAGATCTTAAAAAATGAGATTTGATATAGAAAGTGTTAACATTATAATTTTGCATAACATCTATAATCCCTCCATTGAAACTTAGTTTGGAAGCCCTCTTATAGGCTACTGGGTTTTGTTTTCAAATTCTCTGTCAGCAGCTGGCAAAGCCAACCTTTGGAATGTCAGATTCCAACTTCTTTTCACTGTATTTCTTTGGGATCACCTGTCCCAATCCCTAAACATGTTTGGAAATGCTTTCAAATTCCAAGGCCCTGGCTAGTGAGCCTCCCTCCTGTGTTTGCACCTTCAGTGATGATGAAGAGATCTTATCTCCAGCCCTTGAGCAGATGTAACTATCGAGAAATTGTCTTGTTTTATATTGAGCAACTATCCATTTTCATGGATTAGGTATTTCAAGATTTTGAGAAACGACCGCCATATGAAAAAAAGGGAAGACGTTAATTTAGACATATTCTGAAGAGATGTTTCTCAAACAAAATTAAAGCTCCAAAGCAGGTAAACCTGATTGCCTCATGCCAGGCCAGCGGTTTTTGTAGCTGTCACCCAACCCAAATTTCAGCATAGACTCAAAGGAAAAGCACCGAAATACTTTTCTAACTTTTCCGTATTTAGCACAACACCACACAAAATTGCTAAATACCATATAACCACACTTACCATCCTGGGGCCTATAAATTCAGGATTCAGACACTTGATTACAAACCACAGAATGACTCTGTTTAAGAAATAGTATGTGGTATTGTAAGAAAACTGACCCTATTTGGATGTTTTTCTGCTTATTAAGTTAGTAACATGGGCTTTTTCCCTCTCTCTTCTTTCTCAATCCTTCTACTGTGGCTGTCATCTCCAATTTCTGGGACAATTGTCTGAGTATTGAGGGTGCAGGCCTGCAAGAGCTGGGGGAGCATTTGCTGTTGTAACTATTGTCTCAAAGAAAAAGAAAGCACATACATTTCTGGCTTCTCAGTAAATATTTCCATAACACACCAGGAGTCAATCACCAATTTTTAGGAGAGTGAAGGTATGACAGGAAATTCAGTCTTACCTCCTAAGAACCCAGCTATCACTGCAATGTCATTTTTTTCTTGTAATTTAGCTATGAAGTCCCCCTCCCACTCAAGATTCTTGAGCCACCCACTATTATTTCATACCTTTAAACTAACATAAATATATATATATATAAATTTCAGAAAGGGAAAAGGAAAGAGAGAGATAGAAACATCAATGATGAAAAATATTGATTGGCTGCCTCTTGCACATCCCACACTGGGGATTGAGCCCCCAACCCGGGCATGTGCCCTGACTGGGAATTGAACTGTGACCTCTTAGTTCATACGTCAATGCTCCAACCACTGAGTCATGCCAGCTGGGCCATAACAACATCTTATCAGACCCATTAGGCACATTGAAGTGTAAATGAGGGAAATCACAACATACATTTTTGCATTTTTATAGAGATTAGACTGGAAGCTAATCCATTGGCAGACACTCACTCCCCCTTCCTCAGGGAAATGTCTCAGAAACACCTGTCAGTTACTTCCCTTCTAAGTGGGGCTTATCAAGGCAACTACTTCAGAAAAACTTACTTAAATAGATTATAAAAATGATACAAATTTTAAATATCCTTTATGATAAAATTTTTTTAGTTTTTAAATATAAATCCTTCATTTTATCCCTCTATGATAGTAAATGCTTCTCACAACTCAGAAGCCATGCCAGAACACCAAGAATTCTTTTACAATGTTAACCACTCATGTTGAGACTCTACTATCTTCCAGAGATGTTCTAAGTGATTTGCTTGGTGACAATTTTAGGAAGAAATATTGCTTACTCCATTTATAAGGATGAATATGAATGAGAGGAGTTATGGATCTTGAGCAAAATCACAGTTAATATATATGTGAGAGACAGGATTGCAGCCCATCCTCTTAAACACTATACTAGAAAATCTTTCTAAACTGAATGAGACAATAACTTTTATACCAGTCTGTGTTTTCAGATGCAACAGATACTGATTCTGACTTATTTCAGGAAAAAGAAAAAGGTAATGGGAGCTCATAGGAAGTGGAGTGCTGGAAATCCAGGCTCAGAGACTCTGTGGTCGCAAGCGCTTCCAAAGCTGCACTTAAAATGTGTCTAGGGAGTACAGCTCTGCACCTAAACTGTGGACACAGATGGCCCCAGACACTGGGCATGGTTGCTGGCACTGGTGGTTTGAGAACTTGATCTTGTAGCAATGGCCTCCATTGCCAGAGGAGCTTCCTCTGGATTCTTGCATCCTTGCATCTCTAGTCCCCTAGGCCAGTAGTAGGCAAACTGTGGCTCTCGAGCCACATGCAGCTCTTTGGCCCCTTGAGTGTGGCTCTTCCACAAAATACCATGGCCTGGGTGAGTCTATTTTGAAGAAGTGACGCTAGAAGAAGTTTAAGTTTAAAAAATTTGGCTCTCAAAAGAAATTTCAATCATTGTATGTACTGTTAATATTTGGCTCTGTTGACTAATGAGTTTGCTGACCACTGGTCTAGGAAAATACTGGAATAGGTGAATTGATTGGTGGAGCTAAGGTCACATGTCCATACCCTAGCTGCACAGGGAACTGGGAAAGTGAGTTTGGGGTACTTTCAGCTTCTGTGATGACAGATTTCTGTATCTCCCACCACAACTTATCTATCTATCTATATCTATATCTCTATATATCTACATATCTATCTATATATCTAAAAGTCCAAGCGACTGTTATGACCATTATGATCATTATGATCAGGACCGAAATGACCTGTCAGCCAGTCACTGTGATGTGCACTGACCACCAGGGGGCAGACGCTTAACACAGGAGCTGCCCCCTGGTGGTCAATGTGCTCCCTCAACAGCATAAGGGGGTCAGGATGAGCATAGCATAGCGCCCAGCCCTGGCTTGGGCTCCTCCCCAGCTGCCTGCCACTTTAGCACTGCTACATACCTCAGGGAATGTCAGACTGCCAGTTTTGGCCCAATCCCCACAGGACAAAACCAGCAGTCCAACATCCCCTGAGGGGTCCCAGATTGTGAGAAGGCACAGGCCAGGCTGAGGGACCCCACCCGTGCATGAATCCAAGCACTGGGCCTCTAGTAGGAAAATAATTGCCTATTGGGAATGGGGATAGAAGCTTAGTAGCCAAAAGGAATAACAGGTGCCTGCTACACCTGAGAATTAGAGCAAGGGTTTTCTCTTGCATCATTCAATGGATGCCTTTGTCTATATGAGTGTAAGGTTCTCCTTATCACCCCTGTCCTATGATCCTAAGCTTAGGTCAAACGTACGTATAGCAGGGCTTTGTGTTTCTCCAGAGTGTTCTGCAGACGATAAGTGCTGTCAGCAGAGATCCTGAGTCATGCATGACTATTATTTAAAGAGAAAACAGAAGAGAAATTTAAATACACTTCAGAGATTGATGCTGGTGAATCAATGCTCTGTGGATTGAAGCTAGAGAACATTGTGTCCAGAGTAACTGCATTTCGGGTGAAAAAAAAAAGGGTGTCTGTAAACTTGTAATTACCCTTCTGGTGTGCTCATGGTAAATGCCAACAGTACAGACGTCAGCTTCCAGCTTGGGCCAATTTTTTTTACCAGATCCGTTTTATTTTGACCAGAACTCATCTCCCAGAGGTCCTCCCCTATAAAAGGGAAGAAGAGAAAGATCTCCATTAGAGAAAAAAGAATAAATCTTGCCTGTCGTGGATATCTGTTGTATTTCTCTGCTCGGCCTTCATTCTTTCCTCTTCCATTAACAGTATCGTAGTCTTCCTTCAGGAATGACCCTACCCTCCATGTTCTAGGGATGTTCATATGACCCACGAACACCTATATACAGTAATTGATTCAGGGAAGGACATGTGCTACTGAACATCCCAACTGGAATGTTCCAGGTCTTTCCTGGAACCACTAGAAAAGAGAAATTCTGTCTTCTGGAATTACTGAGCTGGTAGGTTGTATCTGAATCGTTAGATAGATGGACATCTTGCCATTATGGGAGAGCCTATCTGAGAATACAGCCAACAGAGAAACTCAGAGAGCTATTTAATGGAAGATTGGGTACTTACAACATCATTTTAAAACCTAGATTGAGCCAAACTCCAAACCAGTAACCTTTGGCTTTCCGATGACCTACGCTTGTAAATTTCTTTCTTCCGTTCAGCCAATATGAGTTGGGTCTCCTATCACATGCAGCCAAAGAATCCTAATCAATTCACTGACTTTATTTACTAATTTGTGAAGTTCTGGGCTGCCTTGGTTCAGGAACAAGCCCCCAAACTAGTTTTCTTGAATGTTGTAAAATAGGCTCATAGTTTGGGTAAAGAATTGATTTCAATCCTCTGCCCCTCCCTCTGCCCCCTCAACATATAGTCTAGGATTGTATGAATAAAGACAAATGAGAATCACTTGTTAAAATACATTAGCTGCTTTCTCAGAAAAAAAAAAAAAAAAGATAATGATGGGATTGCCATTTAGCACAACAGAAAACATTACCCAAATTGGGTTAGTAGCTATTTTAAGTTCCATTTAACCTCTCGTGGTAATGCTTTTCATAAGTACTTTGTAATTTCTAAGTTTGCGAGGCTTAAATAATTATGTAATTACTTTGCAACGACCACAGAGCTCCATTTGGATTTGG
>PVJN01026733.1:0-28772 GCA_004026805.1 Lasiurus borealis | reverse complement strand
AATATCAAAAGGGAAGGAGGCTTATATTTAACAGGTGTGACAAACCAGCGCAGGACATTTCACTGAACGAGAACTTGACATTATCCAGTCACAAATACTTAAAATTAATCCGAAACATCTTTCGGATAAAAGGGATTTTTCAGGAGGGATGGAGCCGACCGCAAAGGCCTTATTATATATAGAAAGACGATTGTCTCACCGGATGATGAGACGCTTAAAAATGCTAATGCGTAAAAAGTGTGTCTAGCGCTGTGTTTACAACAAACCTTCTTCTTTTAAGTGGGGTTTTTATGAACGTAGGATCACGGTGTCTCACAGTTGTCCTGCGAAACAGACAGTGAATGCGTCTCCAGGTCTTAGGTGCTGTTGGCCTCTCCGATGAACTCAAGTCCATTCAGTTCGGCCAAAACTGATTTCCTCTATTTGACCTTGACCGTGCACCAGGCGGAGGCCATGCTGTGTGTGGTACGGGGTGGGGGTTAGACAACAGGGAGAACTTGCCCACGTCAACTCTTTTAAGATACAATCGGTGGAAGGTGACGTCTTAACTCTGCAAAACTCTGGGATTTTTTTCAAAGTCAAGGAGGACCCCAGCTCTGCGAGTGGGCTCAGTGTGTGTACGCCTTTAAAAAAAATTCAGGCTCTCTCCTCGATCAACTATTTCTCTCTCCACGGTGTCTTTTGGGGGAAGAGACAGCACTGACGTCGTTTCAAATAATCTATTTTTTTCTGAACATATTCCTCCCCCCGCCCCCCGACCCCACCCCCCGCCGCGGTGACTTGGATTGTTAAAATCATGTTCTTTTTATTATTCGAGTGCAGCTCTTGATGCATAAAACATGCTCTCCGTCAGCTGGCACACAGGATCGTTTTCAGTCCTGTTCCCTATTATTAGAGTATCAGAGGCCCGACGCCCCAAATCCGTGCGAGGAGCCTCACCCTCGCAGCCCCAGCTGCCTCGGGGTCCCCCTCCAGCCCCGGGGTTCGTCCGGAAAGTCACCCGGACGGACGGTCGTTCTGCTGTTCGGTCTCATGAGCATAGTAGATCTTTTTATGACCCAGGACTAGGTACCCGTGACCCTACCGGAGGAACACGGAGAGACGCTGTTGAGGAGGATCTGTCTCTTTTAAAGCACGCCCCGAAATGCTAAGGGCTCCCCGCGGTGAGGTCTGGAAATGGGTGGCTCGGGGAGAACATTTCCAAACACAGCGAGGATGCTGGGGCGGGGAATATCTGGAGGATGATTAGAGAGAGGGAAGGAACCCAAATATATGCCATGGCTCGTCCAGGGAGAGAAGCAGGTGGAGGGAGCATGCTCTGAAGGCCGAGTGAGCAGCAGACGCTGTGACTCGTGGGGTGCTGGGGAGCCAGACGCGGTGACAGCAGCCCCAGGACCATAATGTCCCCAAGGAAAAGGAACAGCCTCCAAAAGGCGGAGCCTCCGGGGTCCCTCTTGGACCCTCGGGGCAGCACCGTGCTAAGCCCCAGTCGGTGTTGCAGAAGGCGACTCTAGCCGGCAGGACCCGGTGACGGTGAGCCTCCTGCCTTTTGGTCTTACAACCTCGGCCAGAAAAGGAGGCGGGCTGGTTTTCCACCTTTCTTTGGATTGCACCCGCGCCTGGCCTCCCTCAGAGAGGGGGGCTTCTCTCGGACCAGCCACAGCGTACCGGTCGGCTCGAGAAGCTTCCTGAACACGCCTCTGCAGCTTCAGGAAGGGGGTTCACAGAAGAGAAGCAAGTTCTCAGCTCATGTAGCACGGGCGTTGCTCAGAGGATGAGCCCAGGTTGGCAGCTCAAGGGTTAAAGGCTCTCCCGGCCTCTCTTGCTCCTGGAAAAAGGCAATTTCTAGGCTCAGCTTTTCAGACCCATTTTATCCCCCCCACCCCACCCCAGCCAACAGGAAATGGAGCCCTGAAGGCTTAAAAAAACACACAAAACAACAAAATCTGGAAAGTGTGTGGGAAGGGGGCATGCCTCAGATGCCCACTTACAACCCTGCGTCTGACCCAGACTTGGGGGTCTCTGTGTGTTTTTTTTTTTTCTTCCCTCGCTCCCTCTCTCCCTCTCCTCTCTCCCTCTCTCTTTTTTTCTATTATTTTGGCAGACTTTTTGGAATGTCTGGGAGCTAAGGGCTTTGCTTCACGGAGCAGAATTCTGAAAGCAAGAAAAAGAGAAAGTTATAGACTAAACCACAGAAATGTAAACACGTCTGCAGCTAAAATAACTCCCGCTCTCATTGAAAACACTCCTCCTTCACAATCAGACTTCTGTGCGCGCCGGTCAATAAAACTGCATGTTAATAGCGGCCAATTAATAGATTGTGTTTGCCCGGCCCTTCGAGGCGGAGGGGGTTTTAATTATTATTTTTCAAATTAAAGGGGTGCTTATGCCCTCCCTTCCCTGGGGGTGGCTGGGTGGCTGTGTGTGTGTGTGTAGGTGGGGGGGGGGGCGGACTTAGCTTCCCTCCTGGCTGTTTGCTGCGATTCTTGGCTGTTAAAGTTGGGAGAGAGGGAGGGACGGGAGCAGTCGTCCTCCTCCCTCTCGGTCGGTCGGAAGGGCAGCGGGTGCTGGAGGACCGGCTGCGGGATGGGCTCCGGGCGACCCGCGCAGGGACGTGGCTGGGTCTCCGCGGCGATGGCCCCTGAGGGACAGGAGTGACAGCAGCGGCAGGCGCTCAGGTAAGCGCGGGCTCGCGGTCAGCCTTCCTGTCTGAGTGCCCACATCTGGAGGGGCTTAGCTCGGCTGAACCCCGAGGCTCCGCCTTTGGGAGGCTGTTTCTTGGGGGGACACGATGATGATCCTGGGGCCGCTGTCACTGCGTCTGGCCGCAGCGCTGGGGTGTCTCCTCCTCCTCCTCCTTTTCCTCCTCCTCCTCTGCGCCCCCCAGGATCCCGTCCATCCGACCTCGCCGGGCATCGGCGCGCGCAGGCAGGCGGCGGCGATGCAGGATCTCCCAAGCGGGGGCACCAGGGCTGCGCCCCTCTCCCCGAGCCTGCGAGCTGCTACATTGTCTCCACTCCGAGCAGCCCCGCCTCCGCCAGGCAGCCGGCGGCCCCTTTAAACGTGGGCAGCCTCCACCTTGAACTTTTCTAATGTAGCGGCCGTGCCTGGGGGAACTCGCTTCTCTCCAAAAGCCACCCCGAGCCCCAAGGACCCAGTCCCTCCGCGCGCCTCCGAGCGCTTCCGAGCTCCTCCGTCTCCCTGCGCGCCCCGCCCTTCGCCCGCCCCGCGGTCCGGTCCTCGCTCCGCTCGCTCTCCTCCGGGAAGTGCGTTCCCGCTCCTCTGCGGCCCGGTCGGTCGGTGCCCGGTCGTTGCCCGGTCGGTGCAGGCTCCGTGTCTCCTCTTCCTTCTTCCTTCTCCGTGGAGCGGCCAACTCCGCGCGCCACCAAAGCCGCGTCCGGACACCCCCAAATCCCTCTCCCCCGCGCCCCGCCGCGTCCGGACACCCCATCCCCGGCCGCAGCGCGCGCTCTCGCCCCACGCGCACCTGGACACCCGCCCCCCGCGCGCGCACCCCACGCGCCCTTGGCCCCGCGCCCCGCCCCGCCCTCCTCCTCCCCCGGCGGCGGCGCTCACCCGGGATCGGATCGCGAGTCTCGCGTCCGGGCGGCCGCCCCGCGCGGCGATTGGCGGGAGCGGGAGCCTCCCCGGCGGCGCCCACTCACCATGGCCTGAGCCCGCCCGCCCGCCCGCCCGCCCGCCCGTCCGTCCGCGGCGCCCGGGTCAGTGCGGCCGGCCGGGCGCGCACCGCCAGGCACAGGCACAGGCACAGGCGCGGGCACACGCGGCGCGGACACGCGGGGGCGCACACACGTGCGGGACACGCCTTCCTCCCACCCGACGGCGGCGCTAGGCTCCAGGTAAGTCCCGGGCTCCCGGCGCCCGGCGGGGTCCGGTCCCGCTCCGGTTCCGGATCCGGGTCCCTGTCCCGGTGCCGGTGCCGCGCGGATGGATGGCACTGGGACCGTGGCGGCGGGCGGGTGGCCGGCTCTTCCGACGACGGGACGGCTCCGGGGCAGGTGGGCGCGACCCCGGGAAGGTCCTTGGAACACGCGCGTGGGGAGGGGGCGCCTGCAGAGGAGCGGGCGCGCCGAGACCGGCCGGGTCCGGGGACGCACCGCGGAGGGAGGTGGTTTGTTCTGGTCCCGGGCGGGGATCGGGCCCAAAGCGGAGGCCAGAGGTGGGCTGGGCTGTCACCGCCGGCTGGTCCTTCCCGGCTGGTCCTTCCCGGCTGGTCCTTCCCCGCGCGCCACGGGGCCCCGAGGAGGGCGCCGGCCGCCGTGCGCTCCTGACCCCGAGCCTCCGTCCCGCGCGCCCCCCTCTCCGCGCCCCGCTGCCCGTCTGTCTTTCCACCTCGGACACCTCCGCATCCTGCTGCTGACGCGCGTCCAGGGCGCCTCCTTCCTTAGCAAACTTGGCTTGTGTAGCATGGAAACAGTCATTTAAAAAGAAAAAAAATCAGCTAGCGGCTTGGGCTGCTGTCAGACACCCATCTGCCATATCGCTGTGACATGTGGCATCGATGTCTGACCCAGGGCAACGCATGGAGCTGTCTTTAATGTTTTTAAGCTTAAGATGTGTGTGCTATGACGAAGAGCAGACGACACTGGCCGGTGGAATGGGTAAACCATTTGCATGCAAAGGCGAATTTCAAACAACTTGTCCTGAGTATATCCTTCAAAAAAAAAAAACCCAAACAAACAAATAAAAACAAACCCACGCCCTCCTATGTGGCCCAGATTTCACCCTCACAGTCTCCGTGGCTCCTGTAGTTACAAACTTTAAATGTACCCAAAACCCCTACTTTCGATTCTTCCCAGAATAAAAAACAGAGGGCACCGAGTTTATTTGCCGCTGGGGCTGTTTCTGAGTGTGTTCCCTTCCCTCCAAGTAATGTGGAGCCCTAGGCTGGCCTCTGATCCAGCCACCTTATAGCCTGGAGAACTGTCACATTCCTGGGTTTAACCTCTGCTGTGCTGGCCCCGGCCTTGAGCGGGCTCCTTCCCCAGGGGGAGGAGCGGGCAGTGGCCGTGACATAAAACGCCACCAGATCAACCAATTCCTGGGTCAGGCGAGGGGCGAATTCACGGTGCCGTGGAAACTGCAGTTCTGTCCGAAACGGGGAGGCTGTGCACGCTGGGGGTGGGTGAATGAGAAATGCTCTGCGGTTTTTAAAGAAAGGTTTATGAGCGCTACCCACGTCACAGACGCTTCTGTTGGGTAATCCCAGCTTCCACTGGAGTTGGTGATTTTTGGAAATGACCCTCAACTAAGTAAAATGGGTGTCACATAGTTTTTTGAATGATGTAAGAAAAGACAATTCCAACTACACTTACCATTTCAATTTTGTTTTCTTTTTTTTTGACACTTTACAACCCACTTTATTTTTAAAAATCCGGGGCAGAATTGTGGTACCTGATTTTACAGGAGGTACCTGCCATTTCACGATGATGCGTTCTTGGCGACTTAATCTGATGCACCGTCTGCAGCTAAACTTCGGAAAATGAGTGTTTCACGTGGAGTGGGTTATGCCGGGGCCTAACCCGCCCCTCGTGTTTGGTTAGAAAGAAAAAGCTTGTTAAAATTTTAATCTACAAAAAAGCAGATATTTTACCCGTGGGAAGGGCTGCGATGCCCGTGGAATGCCAGCTCTGTCGGGAAGACATGAATCGTCCGTGGGCGATGTCCGTGTAGACCCGTCACGCAGGCAGTCTTCTAACACGTGACCGCGTTATGCCTGCGTGGAATATGTCGCATCTCAGAAGTGGGTGCTAGGGAACTCTGAGCATTTTTAACTAAAATTAATATAAGCTGTCTTTCTTTCTGTTAGCGGTTCGTAGACAAAGGAATTCTAAAGGGGAGATTTATCCCTTCACCAGGCAGAGGAGGTAACGTTTCCAGCATCTTCTCCCGTTTCCCCGTGGGGAGGGGAGCGGAGCAGGCGGGCGACAGTCCCAGGAGGTGGGTGGAGGGAGGCTTCGTCACCCCGTCAGCTGTTGTCTAGACCTCCGCGTCCCAGCTCCACGCGGGCCGTGTGGACAGAGAGACACGGACCCGTTTCTAACGAGACTCAGGGAGCCTGCGACGCCAGATGTGGGCACAGTGTTCCCGGGAGCAGAGCCCGGGGTGTTTGCAGCTGCGAGTCGGTTCTCGGTTTCGGTTGGGAGTTGGTCTGAATCAATGGTTCCCAGCGCGGGGCACACGCCCCACAGGGTGGGGGGGGGCAGTTTGATTTTGAAGGAGGTGGGGGCAATTCGAGAAGGAATTACTAACAGTGCATTTTTTTTTTTTGCATTTACGGTTCTAGGGGCCTCATCTGCAGGGCATAAATATGTCTGGTGACCTACCTGTGTGTGCATTTCAGTTCTCTGTTATATGTTTTGAAACTTTCTTCGCTATTTTTCCAGATCATTTCATATTATTTTTTTTTAAAAAAAACAATTTCTTAGTGATTTCGTCCTCAGTACCTCACTCATCCTTCTGTTCTTTTAATCTTTCATGGCTGCCACATTCTTTTAGACCAAGTTCATGATGTGCCTTGTAGGTTTCCTCTCTGTGAATAGGAGTTCGCTGTTTGAATAAGAAGAATTCTAGGCCATGGCGGGGGGTGGGCATCAGGATTTTTGGGGTGTGGCCTAAAAAGGTTGGAGACCACTGCACCAATGCAGGTCTCTGCCACCCTCCTGCCTTCGCCACCTCTGCTGCCCGGGCCAGCCTT
The DNA here is from genome assembly GCA_004026805.1 of Lasiurus borealis. NCBI lineage: Eukaryota > Metazoa > Chordata > Mammalia > Chiroptera > Vespertilionidae > Lasiurus > Lasiurus borealis. The sequence continues at coordinate 22,054 of PVJN01026733.1, read as the reverse complement.
TCCGTGAGGAGGAGGAGGAGGAGGCAGCGGGGCTGGATTCTCTCTCCCTAGACGTGAGGACACTCGGGCATGCTTCTGGGTGTGTCCTTCACCACCCAGCTGATGTCTGTGACCTACAACTTGAACTTGAATCGTGTAGGCCCTGGGCAGGAGCGTTGGTCAGGGGCACCAGCTGGGCCGGTGGAGGTTTTGCACTGTCTGGGACACATTTCAGGTCGTTGTGGCCCTGGGAGTGGCGGGGTGAGGGTGAGTTGAGGGGAGACGTTGAAAGTCACGGCAGCCGTTGGGGCTGACGTGGGAGGTCTGGTGTTGCTGGTTGTCCATGCTGACCTTCCCCTTGTCCCTTCTCTGTACCCGTCCTGAGCTTATTCGCAGCGAGCTAGGTGGTTGCACAGGATGCATCGGCAAGACGCGGCTGGCTCCTCCTCGTATTTCGGGTGTAGAGCGGGGCGCTCTGCAGAGAGACAGGATGTCCCAGTGGCTAGACCAGCGTCTGAACCAGCTTTTCAAAATAGCCAACCTCGTCTCCCCACCCCTCTTTTTAAGTTACCTTTGGTTTAAAACATTTCAGTATTGAAAAGAGGGAGGAGGATCGGATGCTCCCTGTCTGTCACACGGCGAACCTTCGAGAAGGTGGCGGAGGCGGGCCGGCTGAAATTGCTTGGCTAAATTTAAGTGTAAGGGAAGCGCAGACACCAGCGAGAAATTAAAGGGTGCGCTCCGCTCGGAGCCTCCGTCGTCGGCTTAAACCGACTTTCAAGTCCTTCTATTTTTGCGGCGGCCTGTCATCATCGGGAGGGCCCTGGCCGTCTGAGCGGCGGCCGGCCGGGTCCCAGCCAGAGGGAGGGGCGGGTCGCCGTGACTCCCGCGTGTTCGGGATGGGGGTGCGGAGCGACGCTGGCTGTGCAACGGCTCCCTGGTTGAGCCTGGCTGTGTGCGAGGACCGAAATGCCCCGAAAGCGTGCAAAATGGGCCTTTTGCACGGACTTCTCACTTTTAGGTTGTAATTCTAGAGAAGGAGGCAGGGGACCTGATCTGTCTTCAGGTTGGGGGACTCCAGACCTGTCCCTGCTCCTTCGAAAGCAGCGCCCGGGTTTTGGAATGGTTTCTGTGGGAATGAGATTTTTAGGAGTATTATTATTCCAATGATGACCCCCTTTCCCCGGTCCCACCCCCTAAAAACACAATCAAGGGAGAGAAACATCCCTCTGATGAAGAGGAAGGAAAGCAGGCACATCTGTGGCGATTTTTTAAAAAAGCAGGAAACCCTTCTTTTCACTTGGTTCAGGGTGGTGGGTTCGGCAAAGGTCCCCAAATCTCCACTCAAAAGGAGAGAAGTGTGGGTGCCCGCACGCAGTTTGTGTGCAGGGGGAGAAGGGGCTGAGCCTGGCCAAAACAGGTGTGGCTCAGTGGATAGAGCGTTGGCTTGCGGACTGAAAGGTCCCAGGTTCGGTTCCGGTCAAAGGCACTGACCTTGGTGGCGGGCACATCCTCAGTGGGGAGCGTGCAGGACGTGGCTGATGGATGTCTCTCTCTCTCTCATCGGTGTTTCTAGCTCTCTATCCCTCTCCTTTCCTCTCTGTGAAAAATCAATTAAAGAAATAAAAAAGGAGCTGAGCTCTGTGGGTGAGGTGCACAGTTGTCTTACTCCGTGAAGTCAGCGATTTCCAGCGATTTCCGTCTCGCCGCACATAAACCAATTACTAAAATTCTGTGCACCCCCCAAACTTTTACACACACACACACACACACACACACACTTACATATACACACACACACATACATATATGTTTGGCCAATCTGACAAAAAAATAGTCGAAACCGGTTTGGCTCAGTGGATAGAGCGTCGGCCTGCAGATTGAAGAGTCCCAGGTTTGATTCCGGTCAGGGGCATGTATCTTGGTTGTGGGCACATCCCCAGTGGGGGGTGTGCAGGAGGTGACTGATCAATGTCTCTCTCTCATTGATGTTGCTAGCTCTCTATCTCTCTCTTTTCCTTTCTGTAAACAATTAATAATATATATATATATATATATATTTTAAAAAATAGGCATGATTTTGACTCACTCACACCGGATGGCTGTTGTGCGGGCTGTTGCCATTTTATCTGACAACCTGCGTGAGAAGCGGCCGGTGCCCGGATGGACGAGTCGGGATGTTTTAAACATCCTTGCGGTGCAGCGGGCGGACATCGCTGCCCGAGCGGCTCTTGGCTCTTGGTGGGAGGCTTCCCTGTCTCTGCAGTGGAGCTGGCCCGCGGGCTGCCGATTCCCGGGCCGAGTCACACGGTGTAGGTGGCGGCGTGAAGGCGGAAGGGGCGTGGGCCTGTCTTTCTGGGCCCTGGGCCGGGCGGCGTGAGGCTACCTGAGGACGTATGTGTGGGACCACAGCTGCCACTGAGTCGTGGGGATGAGTGAGTGGGTGCTGGCCACCTTCTGGCGAACTACCGTGGCCGCAGGCTCTGACCCACGCTCCGTGGGAGAAGCCCAAGATCGCACACAGCCTGCTGACTCCCTGCTCCACAGCCCCATCCGGGATTGGGATGGCGCTGGGGAAAGCCCGTCCTCGTCCCCCCAGTGCCCCGGGTGTGGCTACTGCTGGGTGCTGGGGTGAACGGGGGCCCCAGGCCTCCGAGAAGGGGCTGAAAAGGGAGGGAGGCCCTGCCACACCACCTGGGCAGGAAGGCAAAGCTTCCAACCCCAGGAGTGGAGAAGACACATTTCAGGATTCCTCCATGACACATACAGACCTGCACAGAGTATCCTATCTGATAAAGAGGGAATATGGCCGAAACCAGAAACCAGTTTGGTTCAGTGGAGAGAGCCTTGGCCTATGGACTGAAAGGTCCTAGGTTCGATTCCGGTCAAGGGCATGCATCCTGGCTGCGGGCACATCCTCTGTAGAGGGCGTGCAGGAGGCGGCTGATCGATGTCTCTCTCTCATCGATGTTTCTAACTTTCTATCCCTCTACCTTCCTCTCTGTAAAACACCAATAAAATATATTAAAAAAAAGAGGGAATATGCTAATGGATCATCACGCCCTCAGAAGATGGGGGCACCCGGTCCCCTCAGCCCCGCCGGGGGTGGCAGGCACCGTGCGCCTCATCCAGCTGGGGTCTCTCAACCCCCTCATCCCTGTCTCATCCAGCTGGAGTCCCCCAGACTCCTCAGCCCTGCAGGGGAAGACAGTTGGGGGTGATTCCCCAGCAGGGAAGGGCTGTTGGAGGTGATCGGGCTGGCAGGGGAGGGCTGTTGGGGACAGTCATGCCAGCAGGGGAGCAGTTATGCATCAGACAGGCTGGCAGGGGAGTGGTGAGGTTGCTATCAGGCTGGCAAGGAGAGCGGTTAGGGGCTATCAGGCAGTCAGGCAGGCAGGGGAGTGGTTAGGAGCCAGCAGTCCCAGATTGTGAGAGGGATGTCCCAGGTTGGAGAGGGTGCAGCCTGGGCTGAGGGACACCTCCCCCCTCCATGCACGCATTTTGTACACTGGGCCTCTAGTTAATAATAATAACCAGAGAAGAAAAATGAGACGCTTGGAAATGCAAACCACTCGCACTCACCATCTCAACACAAACCTGTTACGTTAGAAATGTATTGGAAAGCGGAGGCTTCTTCCGTTAGCAAACGAAGTGAAGTCGTGTGGAAAAGAAGCCAGTGGAGCATTCTGCCAGAACCTTCTCCGCCGAGCGGATCCTCATGAACATCACAGCCAACCTCCCAAAGCGGACGTGCGTGTCTTTACCGACCGGGGGCTCTTTGCACAGGCCGTGAGCTGGTCTCCCGTGGGGCCGGTTCCGTGGGCCGCGCGAGGTCCAGTAGCGAGAAGAGAGAACGTGGGCGCGGAGAGGGGACCTGTGCTCCTTTGCTGTCAAAGCACGCTTCGTGCACGTGACCCTGGCAGGAAGGATACGTGGCTACGGAGTTCTAACATGGACATGATGACAACAGGGTCAGACCAGGGGTGGTGCAGGCCTTCTCTGGAGCAAGGGTCTCTGGAGAAGCAGGTCACGGTATTCCCGGTGCTCGGCCCAGTCTCAGAGGCCCCAGTGAGCACCCCTGCTGTGGAGGTGGAGAGAGACTGCTGGTGCTATGGGTGCAGTCGCCCGGAGGATTTTACGGCAGAAGTTGTATCGGTCCCAAAGTGGCGTATAATCACGTCGTGATGGAACTGGATTTCTCGTTGCCGATTTTCCAGACTCGGCCTACAGGTGACTAACCGGGACATCCCATAAGAGCAGCTCCTCCCAGTCCTCCGTGCCCAGGTTTCAAGGCCAGAGGGAGGTCCATCACATGATCCCATAAGGACGTCAGATCCACAGTCAACTACCCGGACACAGAGAGAAGGGGTTTCATTTGTGCACCTCAGATGTCACTCACAACTACATTGAGTGCCCGTATAATTTTTTTTTTGCGTAAATGATTCAATTGGGTTAGTTTTTCGTTATGAACTTTTAAAGCACACAGAAACACGTCCCCCAGTCACAATGCATTGGTCACCCGTGAAAGGAGGGCGCTGTCCTCGAAAAGAGATGGGGAACACAGATCCTGGATGTACCTAGACTTTAGAACAACAACTGCAGATTCAGAGGGAAGAGCCAGAACATTCTAGGGTGGTTGTTGCCTATCTGGCTGCCCGAATGATGCGTTGTATGGACAGCCCGTAAACAGAGCCGCACCCTTTCCGCTTCAGAGCGCTAACGGCGGGCACTCTGTGTGCAGCGTCCCCGCGGAGGGCAGGTCTGAGCCCACAGGGCGTCCCCCACACACAGGCAGGGGCTGGTCTGCGGTCCGAGTCAGCCAGGCTGTGAGGTTCCGGGCTCCGGCGGAGCAGGGTGTCTGGGTCACGGAGAGGCTGTGGGAGGTAGAGAGACTGGAAGTGCAAGCTGTGTGGGGAGCGGCAAGCTGCCTGCCCCCTCGGTGTCATTATAGTGTCTGTGCCAGGTGCCTGCAGGGCACCATGGGAAGACTCGGGTCATGCCTTCGAGGAGCTGAAATATAGGCGGGGAGGGAGAGCACGTGCTGTGGGATTTAGAAAGGGATGAAAACGCAGGTCCTGGAACCGAAAAGAGTGAATGCATGTGCCATGGTCTCTAGAAAGGAGTGAACACATGTGCATGGTCTCTAGAAAGGAGTGAGTGCGTGTGTCATGGTCTGTAGAAAGGAGTGAACATGTGTGCATGGTCTCTAGAAAGGAGTGAACACATGTGCATGGTCTCTAGAAAGGAGTGAATGCATGTGCATGGTCTGTAGAAAGGAGTGAATGCATGTGCCATGGTCTCTAGAAAGGAGTGAACACATGTGCATGGTCTCTAGAAAGGAGTGAGTGCATGTGCCATGGTCTCTAGAAAGGAGTGAGTGCATGTGCCATGGTCTCTAGAAAGGAGTGAACACATGTGCATGGTCTCTAGAAAGGAATGAATGCATGTGCATGGTCTCTAGAAAGGAGTGAATGCATGTGCATGGTCTGTAGAAAGGAGTGAATGCATGTGCCATGGTCTCTAGAAAGGAGTGAGTGCATGTGCCATGGTCTCTAGAAAGGAGTGAATGTATGTGCCATGGTCTCTTGAAAGGAGTGAGTGCATGTGCCATGGTCTCTAGAAAGGAGTGAATGCATGTGCCATGGTCTCTAGAAAGGAGGTGAGTGCGTATTCTAACCGAAGTGGCACATTAGTGGTGCCACCTGCTTGGACCAGGCCAGTGTGACCGTGAGCCAGGACCCTACAGTGGGCAGTGATGGAGGCAGTAGCCCATAAGGGTTTCTACTCAGATGCTCTGGGTGCCACATTGGGACCCACCCCTGCGGCACGCGGGTGAGACATTGGATGTTATTTTGGTGGACAGTGAATCTTTGAAATCCAGGGTGGACTTCACCCTGAACCCACATTTCCAGAGCTCGGGAGCCACCTGTGTCCGGTGGCTACTGGACTGGACAGGCCGTTCAGACTGTTGAGTTTAAGAGTTCAGATTTAACAGAAGTAGGAACGTGCTTTTAAAGGGCAGTTCTCACCGCTCGCTCTCAGACGGGAGCTGTGTACGCCTCGTACCGAAGGGTGCTGCTTTCGTCCTCAGAATCCCGCTCCGCTCTGACGACTTCGTGCGTAAACATCCTCGCGGCGTGTTCCCTCTTTAACGCACTCCCAGCATCAGAACACATTTCCTGTTTGCCTTGCACGGACTCTGCCGAGCGATGTGGTTTATCATCTTGCAGAGCGGCCTTCTTGAGGGGCTGGTCGCGCAGAGAAAGAGGACTCTGGGGAGGGATGGCGGCAGAAGGAGCGTCGGAGAGCTCGCACGTCCAGGGTGTGGGGATGGCAGACTGCCTGAGCTCTGGCCCTTCCTGTGAGGGACTCTGCAGGCGACATGAGGTTCCCGCCCAGTCTTAGACAGTCAGTCTCATCGCCCGTCCGTCACCGGCGCTGGTGCACGGGCTGCGTGTGCTGTGTCTTTGGGTAACCTCGCCCTTTTGCTGTGTGCACGGTGCAGGTTGATTTAACTTCATTTCCTGTCAAGTTCAAACCCCCCCCGCCCCCCACTGTAGATGCTTACGCCTCCCCAGCTCCCTGAAGAAGAAATTCAGGGCCTGGTCTGCAGCAAACTCTTCATCTGCTTCCCGGTAGAGCTGGTATTCTCCATCGCTAGCACACGGCGAGGGAATTCCACGCGCTTTCTCCTGCTTTATGTCCCCCTGTGGGCAGTGCTTCCCATGAAAAGCTAAACAGAACACAACTGGGCTAAATAAAATACGCGTGGCTTTTCCCAACTAATTGCCCCGGCACACTGAACAGCATCTCCGGCACAGTTACCGGTAACCCCACACCGCAGGACAACAAACAATACCAGGATTGAAAACAAACAAGAAAAAGCACAACCCCGCCGAAACCGGTGTGGCTCAGTGGATAGAGTGTCGGCCTGCGGACCAAAAGGTCCCAGGTTTGATTCCAGTCAAAGGCATGTACCTTGGTTGCAGGCATATCTCCAGTGGGGGGCATGCAAGGCAGCTGATCGATGTCTCTCTCTCATCGATGTTTCTAGCTCTCTATCCTTCTCCCTTCCTCTCTGTAAAAAATCAATAAAAATATATGAAAAAACACACACAAATAAAACACCACCCCAAACTCAGAACGCACGAGCGGGACCGGGTGGCCAGTCTAGACCAGGATCCGTCGCTGGGGCAGGCCGTCCAGGGGCGAACGGAAAAGCAGCGGGGTGTCTCCCGGGCCCGCAGGTCCTCCACGCTCACGTGAGTGTTGCAGCCGAGTCCCCGCGCGTCCCCAACGGAGGAGTGGCGGCCACCAGGCGGGGTCCTGCAGAGGCACCTGCCTGCGCTTCTATCCCGAGGCCGCCACCGCCCACACGCCCACCCTCGCAGTGCTGTGGCTGCGGCCCACCTCCCGGGCCCCCACGGGAGAACGGATCTGATTTAAAGTCCAAATTCTATTTGAGGAGTCGGAAGCACATTCAGGCTTCTTCCATAATTCACCGAGGGTCGCCCTCGGAGAGCACGTGTCACTATGAGGACGTGAGAGGCGGGCGGTCCGCACGCAGAGCACATCCGTCTGAGGCCGCGTGGATGGGAGCCACATGGCCTCGGTCCTCGCTGGCAGCCGGACCGGGGGCAGGGGAGTAGGGGTGGGGCGGCGGCATGTGGCTCCCAAGGTCAGGTTCACAACCCGGCCTGGTCCGGGAGGGCTCCGGAAAGAGACGCACCGGCAAATGCAGGACCCTCAGCGCCGGGCGCTGCTCCAGGCCGAGGTCCAGGGAAGGCGACAGGGACCCCAGGGTGCCGCCTGTCCCAGGCCCCGTGGAGCCCAGTAGCTTCTCCGGGGGGAAACCGCCACGATGTGCCGCTGGGAGCTGCTGTCTGGCGTCGGCGTGGATTGGTCATGCCAGCCGCGGGGCCTGTCCCCAGAGGGTAAGCGGCTTCCAGGCCAGCGGCTCTCCACCTTCCTAAGGCCGCGGCCCTTTAAGACAGCTCCTCCATGTGGTGGTGACCCCCAACCATAACATTATTTCCGTGGCTACTTCTTCACTGTAATGTTGCTACTGTGATGAACTGTCATGTAAATATCTGATAGGCAGGATGTATTTTCATTGTTACAAATGGAACATCATTAAAGCATAGGGATCAATCACAAAAACAATATGTAATTATATATTGTGAAATATTTATTTCTAATGACAAATAAATGAAATGTTGTCTTGAATCGTGGTGTAGCATGGGTAACAGTCTTCATCTGACAACAGTAAACGACATGGCTACACTTTGCTGCACCGAGGAGCAGTGTGTTGGTTCCTAAGACCATGGGAAATAGGTGTTTTCCGCTGGTCTTAGGCGACCCCTGTGAAAGAGTCATTCGACCCCCAAAGGGGTCGCGACCCACAGGTTGAGAACAGCTGTTCCAGGCGATCGGGATGTGGGGGTGCCTTGTGCTACGTGACAGCTCCACGCCCAGCAGAGCCACCTTGAGCGTGCGGCATTGCTGGGTGTTTCTCTCTCTTGCTCTAAAATCTCCCCCCTGTCCCCCTTCTTCTCCCTGCCCGCGTCCCCGCTTCTCCTTCTTCCTGCCCTGGTGTGTCTCCCCGACCTGCAGGGTTTGCGGTGTCATTGTCAGGGAGGGACCTGCAGGGTTTGCCGTGTCAGTGTCAGGGAGTTCACTGCGGCGGAGGGCGCCGGGGCCTGAGAGAAAGCAGCCCGCGGCCTAATGAAACCAGGCTGCTGGTCTGAGCCAGTGGGGAGTGGCCTGCCCTCGCCTCCTCGCCCGTGTCTGGTTTTCATGGAAATGTGCGTCTGGGAATGAGGGGCAGGCAGCGGGGATTTGCTGGAGGCAGGTGCCTGCTCTGCGTTCTTGGGCTCGGGCCGCGGGGAGGCCGGCCCAGGGACCCCGTCCTCGGAGGGGAGAGAGACGGAGGCCCTCCGAGGTTCGCCGAGCGCCGTGCCTGCTTTCTAAAGCCGCGGGGATTTCCGCTCACTTCCTGATCCCTGAGAATTATTCATCCGTCTGCCCTCGCCTGGGGTTCTGTGGGCAGAAAACACGCTCCCCACCCTGTCCCCGCTCTGTGAATTCACCCTTTGAGGTCCTCCCCACGTTAATTCTGTCTTCTCTGAGTCTGGCGTCCGTCACCTCTGCGATGATGAGGAGTGAAAGGATTTCATTTTTTTTTTTTCTTTTAATCCTCACCCGAAGATATTTTTTTCCATGGACGTTTCAGAGAGAGTGGAAGAGATAGAGAGAGAGAATAACATCCATGTGAGAGAAACACCCTGATTGGTTGCCTCCTGCACGTACAACTAGGGGGGCCCAGGCCGGGGAGGAGCCTGCAAATGAGGTATGTGCCCTTGATCGGAGAGAACCCAGGACCCTTCGATCCACACAGGCTGACACTCTATCCACTGAGCCACACTGGCCAGGGCATTCCATTTCTTTATCCCGAAGGGCATGACCAGTGCAGGCCTGGAGAAGGACTCGGGCTACCTCTCCAAAAGGTTGGGGGGTCATAGATTCAGGCTCCAGCGCCAAGTTCGCGGCGTGGACATCAGGGTCTGAAGGAGTGACGTTTGCACGGGCCTGGGAAGCAAGGTTCAACCCTGGTGCAGGCTCTGCTCCGAGCAAGTGAGAGTAAGAATTGCAAGTCACGTCGTGGCGAAAGTTGAGTGCGTGCCCCCTTCCAGGATAAGCAAGATCCGAAACAGGCTGATGGGGGCAGGGGCGCCTGCGGCCGGGACACTTCCTGTGGAAGGAGAAGAAGTCCGGAGAACCTTCCCTTCCAGGCGTTTCCAGAAGAGCTGTCTGTCTGAGAGTAGGTGCAGGCACCTGCGTCACGGTGTCCGAGTGTTAGCTCTTGAGCTCTTTCTTCCTTCCTTCCTTCCTTCCTTCCTTCCTTCCTTCCTTCCTTCCTTCCTTCCTTCTTTCCTTCCTTCCCTCCCTCCCTCCCTCCCTCGTTCCCTCCCTCCCTCCCTCCTTCCTTCCTTCCTTCCTTCCTTCCTTCCTTCCTTCCTTCCTTCCTTCCTTCCTTCCTTCCTTCCTTTGAGGAAGGGAGAGGGATAGAGAGTTAGAAACATCGATGAGAGACATCCACCAGCCGCCTCCTGTACACCGCCTACTGCGGATGTGCCTGCAACCAGGATACATGCCCTTGACCGGAATCGAACCTGGGACCCTTCAGTCCCCAGGCCGACGCTCTATCCACTGAGCCAAACTGGTTTCGGCTCCTCTTTCTTTTTCGGTGTTTGGTTTTGTTTCTTAGGTTTGGCACACATTGGCGTTTAAAACAAGAGGTGATGTGTATGTGGATTGTTGGTGAAAATGTTAGCAGCAGATCAGTAGTCATTGTAGGATTCTCTTAACGCGATGACGAGAAATGCAGTCTTGGTGTCTGTAGGTCTGTCCCCCCCGGGCATTGGTGCCAAATGCAAGAAGTCAGGGCACTTGGCGAGGCGGTTACCCTGGGCTCAGCTGAGTGTTTTTAAGTCCTTTTCTGTGACCAACCCTCTAAGGCAGTGGTCGGCAAACTCCTTAGTCCACAGAGCCAAACATCAACGGTACAATGACTGAAATTTCTTCTGCGAGCCAAATTTTTAAAAAAAATATATATTTTATTGATTTTTCCCAGAGAGGAAGGGACAGGGACAGAGAGTTAGAAACATCGATGAGAGAGAAACACCAATCAGCTGCCTCCTGCATGACCCCTACTGGGGATATGCCTGCCACCCAGGTCCATGCCCTTGACCGGAATCAAACCTGGGACCCTTCAGTCTGCAGGCCGACGTTCTATTCACGGAGCCACACCGGTCCCGGCTCGAGTTTCGACCACAAGTCAATCAGCAGAGAGCAAAACACTGGGGCCAGCGTCAAGAGAAACAGAACCGCGCCAGCCCCGGCTTTTGTGAAAATGGTGGCTGGATAGTGTTTCCGGGGGAAGGCCCTGACTCAGACGAGGGGCTGAGTGTTCTGGGAGGCAGCGCCCAGCGGCCCACCCATGCCTGCCCGGCCGCACCCGCTCACGCCCCGGGACTGGACGTGGCCCAGGGGGACGGGGAGGAGGGCAGCGGACGCCCGAGTCTGGAGGAGGCAGCAGGCGATGTGAACCACACCGGCACTTGCCATCTGTCGATTTGTTGATGGCAGCCATTCTGACAGGTGGGAGGGGATGGATACCTCATTGTCGTTTTGATTGGAATCTCTCTGACGATCGGCGAATTGACGTTGGAGACCCAGCAGAAGAACGGACGGACCAGGTGCTATGTCTCGGTCCCCGGGAGCACGGATCTGGGGGTTCGCGAGGGCTTGCCCTGAGAAGTCACACTGCAGACACCTCTGGGAGCTACGGCTGCTCTCGGAGTGGACACCAGAGTAGTCAAGTCGGTTCTTTTTCTGGGTTTGGCAATAGGGTCAGGCTGGAGGACGCACCACGCGTGTCTGCCTGCACACTCACTCACAGTGAGTTTATGTAGGTGGAAAGCTACACACTTCATCTTCTACAGTAGAGTTGACCCTGGTGTTGCTCTGCCTCTTCTGGGAAGGTCCCTCTGAACCTCATCATGGGAGCTGTGACTACAAAACAGTCGAGGAGTTGAGGGAACACGGGTGGTCTTGACTAACGAGGGTCGGTCAGGGGCAGGTGGCACGCAGTCTGTGTGTGGACCCAGGAGGAGTAGGTTTCCTGGGACAATTCAGGGCTGTCTCACTGCTGGCTCAGTTGTACAGTGGTACCTCAAGATACGAGTGCCCTAACATACGAGATTTTTGAGATACGAGCCATCGAGCGAGCGATTTTTGCTTTGAAATACGAGCAACATTTGAGATAGGAGTCATTGCGTGCCGGCTGCACACCACCCACCAGTTTACCGCGACTCAAGCATCTCATAGTTTCCCACGCCTCAAGGTGACGGAATGAATTAAACTCGTATCTCGAGGTACCACTGTATTTAACATTTTTATGGGGTGCTCCCTCTCCCCCTGTTTTTTAATACTTGAAAGCTCTTTCATATATTACACAGGATGGGGCGAAGTAGGCTTACGGTTTGTGTGGAAAGTAATACAGTAATTGATCTCTCTCTATAAAAGCCCAGCGACCAAAGGATGGCGCCACCAGAAGGACCGGTATGCTAGTCGCTATGACGTGCACTGACCCCCAGGGAGCAGAAGCTCAACACAGGAGCTGCCCCCTGGGGGTCAGAGTGCTCTCACAGTGGGGGCAGGCACTCAGGGGGCGGGTCCACAGCTGCTCGGCTGACCGGGATGAGTGGCATCTGATCCTGGCAGCCATTCCCGCCACTCGTGCACAAGTCTGTGCACCAGGCCTCTAATAAATCATAATATAAGAACAAACTGTTTTTCATACTCACGGCTGTAGATGTACTTTTATATGTAAAGGGTTACACAGATTTATAGAAAATGTATTACACAGATTACAGTACAATGGTACCTGTAGATACGAGTTTAATTCGTTCCGTAACCTTGAGGCGTGGGAAACTATGAGACGCTCGAGTCTCGGTAAACTGGTGGGTCGTGTGCAGCCGGCCGATCCGCGAGATGACTCCTATCTCAACTGTTGCTCGTATTTCAAAGCAAAAATCGCTCGCTCGCTCGAGAGCTCGTATCTCAAAAATCTCATATGTTAGGGCACTTGTATCTCGAGGTACCACTGTACTTACAATAATTTGGTCAATATTGTGACGACCTCAGAACCTAGAATAAATTAGCTGACTTAGACATTCAGAGACATCCGCATCCTACCGAACTTCCCTCTACGACCCATGGCTCAGGTAGAAAAGGGCTGTGTTAAGGGGCCCTGGGCTTTCACAGCCCTGGCAGAGGGCAGTTTCCGTGGTCACTGGGCTATGAGTCACCCCCTGCAGAGGATGGAGAGGATGTTACCTGCCTCCTGTCCCCAGCGCACACACCCCGCAAGCCCTTGGTTCTTTCCTCCTATTTACTTGAAGTCTCTTCTGTACACATGGAGGTCGCACAAACCCACAATTTTGTTAATCTCTTCACTGACCAAAAACGGGAAACGTTTCAAATGATCAACACACAGGTGCACCGAGATGCCTTTGTCTGCGAGAGCGCTCCAGGGACAGAGGAGTGTCCAGTCTGGTCCCCGAGTACCTCATGTGGATGCAAATGAAGAATCCAAATACAGTGGTACCTCAAGATCCGAGTTTAATTCGTTCCGTCACCTTGAGGCGTGGGAAACTATTAGATGCTCTAGTCGAGGTAAACTGGTGGGTCTTGTGCAGCCGGCCGATCCGCGCGATGACTCCTATCTCAACTGTTGCTCGTATTTCAAAGCAAAAATCGCTAGCTCCACGGCTCGTATCTCAAAAATCTTGTATGTTAGGGCACTCGTATCTCAAGGTACCACTGTAGACAGTTTGATTGGTCCAAAGAGCACTGTCCTGATTGGTCAGAATCGGGCGTTCTGCTTGAACTTTATGGAGCTGCTCTGACTGGTCAGTCAAGATGCCAATGAGGGTATGTACAGCTCCCTATGAGATGGGGATGTCTCAGGCCCTGGGTCTAAACCCCATTTTAGAAATTTACCGTATTTTCCAGCATAGAAGACGACTTTTTAACCCAGGAAAATCTTCTCAAAAGTTGGGGGTCGTCTTCTACGCCGGGTGTCATCTTAGAGGGCGGGTCTATCCCAAACTATATTTTAACTGGAAAAGCTGGGGGTTGCCTTATACGCCCAGTCGTCTTCTACGCCGGAAAATACGGACTTAAAAACAAGAGCCCGCTCTGATGGCAGGAAGGAGCTCAGGGCAGGAGGCTTGGCAGCCCGGTCTGTGGGTTTTCCCTCCAATGGAGCCCTTTTTGGCAGGTACATTCCTCCCGACGGTCAACAGGTTCATTCGTGGTGGAGTTGGATCTGCTTCCGCCCTGTGGAGTGTGGTGGGTGATTTGGGGCATTTCGGGAAGCGGCTGAATGGATGGGTCCTTTGTCTTCAGGGCACCTGGGATGACCGATTCCACCAGAAGAAACTGGTTTCCCTCTGCGGCAAAAAGACGAGGAGGATGCGCAGGGCTCTGGCGGGCGTCAGGGTGAGAAGAAGGGAGATTCGCGTCCTTCCCCCGCTCCCCGGCAGCCTTGTGCCTGCACCCCTCCCTCCACCCGGGGCAGGGGAGGTTCACGGGGTGCACGCGAGCTCCCGGGACGCCCAGAAAGATGTTTTTGTGCCCCGCTCCAGGTTTGCGTCCCGAGACTGCCAATTACCCCGTCCCATAAACCCTCCATCGTAGGTAGTAAAACCTAATTTTAGACTTCCTGCTTGCCCCAGCGCCCTGATTGCTGCTGGTCGGCCAGGGGCTGGCCTGGGGAGGCCTGCGGCTCATGCTCTGCCATGTATGAATGCCTTTCCTCACATGTGTGGGGTTGGGTCTTAACTCTGGGACGGCTTTTATCTTCAGTTTCAATGCCTTCAGAAGGATGGCGCAGGTATAGTGGTACCTCGAGATACGAGTCTAATTCGTTCCGTCACCTTGAGGCGTGGGAAACTATGAAACACTCGAGTCGCGGTAAACTGGTGGGTCATGTGCAGCCGGCCGATCCTCACGATGACTCCTATCTCAACTGTTGCTCATATTTCAAAGCAAAAATCGCTCGCTTGACGGCTCGTATCTCAAAAATCTAGTATGTTAGGGCACTGGTATCTCAAGGTACCACTGTACTTGGTTCTTTTTAGTGGGTACCTCTGGCGCAGGGACTAGGGAGAGGGGCACAGGGCGAGGAGGGGTGGGCATCAGGAGGGAGGTGAGGGGCCCACGTGGGTGGTATCTCTGCCATCTTTGCTGAGAGCACAAGGGCTGCCCCCTTCCTGGCGTTGCTGTAGCTCAGCCTTTTGTCTCCTGTGAGGGAGCTTCTGAGGAAAAACATATCCACGTGCAGAATGTCCGCGAGATCCGAAACCGGTGTGGCTCAGTGGATAGAGCGTCGGTCTGTGGACTGAAGGGTCCCAGGTTCAATTCCGGTCAAGGGCATGTACCTTGGTTGCCCGCCAGTAGGGGGGCGTGCAGGAGGCGGCTGATGGATGTCTCTCTCATCAATGTTTCTAACTCTCCCTCTCCCTTCCTCTCTGTAAAAAAATCAATAAAATATATTTAAAAAATAAAAAAAAGAATGTCCGTAAAAGACAAAAAAATTATGAACAACAAATACATATCTATCAACAAGTGAATCTAAAAATTAAGGGAATTAAAAATCTGATGAACAGAATAAAATGGTGAATAGAATAGAATCAGGGGCACAGAAAGGGAGTGGACTGATCATTCTCAGGGGGAAAGGGGTGAGGGGGGTGCAGGTAGAGACTGGGCAAAAATCATACACCTATGGATGAGGTCAATGGGAGGGAGGTAAGGGTAGAGGGAAGGGTGGGAGCTGGGTGGAGGGGTGCTATGGAGGGGAAAAAAGAGAAACAAATGTAATAATCTGAATAATAAAGACTTAATTTAAAAAAAAAAGAATGTCCGAGAGAATCCGTTCTGCCTTCATCTCCCCTCTTCACCGTCCAGCACCTCCCCCCGGCGGTGCCAGATGGTTTAGGGAGTGCACGGCGTGTGGAGACTGCCTCACTGCCTGGCTCCCAGTCCCCAGCCCAGGGACTGTGGTTCTAATTCCAATCACAACAGACCCCCTCTCCTCCCTCAGACACCTGTGGGGGTGCACTCAGAGGGTCCATGGGGGTAACCCCGTAGGGAGGATGTTCTGAGTTTGAGGCGGCCCTACATGGTCACCCAGAGAGGAAGAAAGCTGAGCCCCTGGGAAGGAGGTGCCTTCGCCCCGGGAAGGCCGCTGCCGAGTGTTTGGGTGTGTCTGGGTGTTCGGTTCTGGGTCGGAGCGTGGGAGGGGTGTGAGCTGAAATCCATACGAGCAGCATTAAATGTGTAACACGTCCAAGGGAGGGGTGTGTCTGGGTGTTTTGGGGCTGGAGGATGCAGTATCCATAGTACTGTGTTCACTGTGGAAATATCAGAGCAGAAAGAAAAATAGCGAAGTGAAGTCTTCCCACGCTCTGACGTTACGGCTGTGGACAGCGATGCATTTAATTCTAAAATAGTGGCAGTTCTTTTAGGTACATTTTCTCTCCCCAAGTTGATGATTATATTACATAGACATTTTATTCATGTTTAACGTAGCAGCTCATTGGAAGTCTCTGTCTGTGTCAATAAATGTGCTTAATGAATTACCTGTTTCTGCCACATTTAAAAAAATATATTTTATTGATTTTTTACAGAGAGGAAGGGAGAGGGAGAGAGAGTTAGAAACATCGATGAGAGAGAAACATCGATCAGCTGCCTCCGGCACGCCCCACAGTGGAGATGTGCCCGCCACCAAGGTACATGCCCTTGGCCGGAATCGAACCTGGGACCTTTCAGTCCGCAGGTCGACGCTCTATCCACTGAGCCACGCCGGTTAGGGCTGTTGTTAACTTTTATTTAATGGGTGCAATGTCTGTTCTCATCTCCAGGACCTTCATGATACTTTTTTTAAGTCAACATTTTGATTTTATTTCATTTTTAAATATTTTTATTGACTAAGGTATTACATGTGTGTCCTTATCCCCCCCTCCATGACCCTCCCAACCCCCCTCCCCACTCAAGCCCTCACCCCCCTGCTGTCCGTGTCCATTGGTTAGGCCTCTGTGCACGCATACAAATCCTTTGGTCTCTCTCCCACTCTCCCGCTCCCCTCCCTTCGCTCTGAGGGGTGACAGTCTGATGGGATTTTTGTAAAATGAAAAGCGTTGCTTCCCGACACCCCGTTTGGCGTTACGTTGCTGTTGTTTCTGTTGGTTTCGGTGACTGTGCCGCGGGCCGGAAGCTTCCTGGGCCTGCAGGTCCTTGCTGTGGTTCACAGTCAGAAGGAGCCACTGGCATGGCCGGCTCTGGGCCCTCCCTCCGCCCGTCCTGTAACTTTCCGTAAACTTCCTTCTCTCCGCGGCCTCACTTCCGCCCACACTCAGAGGCTCTTAGAACTCAGAGCCCGCGACTCCCGTATGTAGGTGGGTTTTGCCTCTTTCCTTTCTGATAGCTTGTCTTATGATTAATAATAGCGCTGAATAAACATTGCTGCCTTCTGAGAGGGGCGATGCCCGGACAGTACCCCCAGCCTCCCGGCACGGGCCCAGCCGTCCAGGGGAGTGCCTGTCCGTTAAGGGGGGGGGGGATGGAGCAGAGCCCTTGGGATCACCGGTGGTCCTTGTGTCACCGCTTGGCTACCGCTGTGCTGGACGATGATCCGCAGAACCCAGAACCGCAGGGGTGCCCGGGTGGGGCTGGATGTGGGGGTTTCCAGGAGCCCCAGCCCCGTCCTCCCTCATGGCCCCTCCAGTGGAAAGGTCCCCTTTGGGGGTTACATTTCCAGCTTTCATTGCTTCTAACCCGCAGGCGCTTTGACCGGCTTGGGCAAATAACGCATTTTCCGGCGTCTAAGACGGCTTTTTAACCCAGGAAAATTTTCTCAAAAGTCGGGGGTCGTCTTCTATGCCGGGTGTCGTCTCATAGGGTGGGTATATCCCAAACTCTATACAGTGGTACCTCGAGATACGAGTTTAATTCGTTCCGTAACCTTGAGGCGTGGGAAACTATGAGACTCTCGAGTGGCGGTAAACTGGTGGGTCGTGTGCAGCCGGCCGATCTGTGCGATTACTCGTATCTCAAATGTTGCTTGTATTTCAAAGCAAAAATCGCTCGCTCGACGGCTCGTATCTCAAAAATCTCGTATGTTAGGGCACTCGTATCTCGAGGTACCACTGTACACTGTAAATGCTAGAAAGAAGGGAGGGTGGACGTGTTTCAGGACTTGCCTGCCTGGCGTGGCTCCGTGGCTGAGCACCGACCTATGAACCAGGAAGTCATGGTTCGATTCCCAGTCAGGGCACGAGCCCAGGTTGCAGGCTCTTGTGGGGCGGGAGTGGGGTGGAGGTGGGGAGTGTACAGGAGGCAGCCAATCAGTGACTCTCTCTCCTCATTGATATTTCTATCCCACTCTCCCTCTCCCCCTCCCTTCCTCTCTGAAATACATAAAAACATTAACAAATATTGAAAGTGTCTAAGGACTTGAGAGATGACTGAGCACTTTCAATATTTTTTAATGTTTTTATGTATTTCAGAGAAGAAGGGAAGAGGGGAGAGGGAGAGTGGGATAGAAATATCAATGAGGAGAGAGAGTCACTGACCGGCTGCCTCCTGCATACCCTCCTCCTCGAGCCTGCAACCCCGGGATGGGCCCTGACTGGGAATGGAACCATGACCTCCTGGCTCATAGGTCAGAAGCGGGGTGAGTGTGGGTGCTTTTCACCTCCACGGGCAGATCTCTGCCAAAGTCGGGGGAGGAAAAGGCCGGAGATCGCGTTGCTCCAGAGTTCCTAGGCGTGGATGTTGTCCCAAAGCAAGGAAAGTTGTAAAAGGGAGGTCAGAGCGGGGACCCCGCCTTCCCCTTAAAAAGGATGGGGCGGCCATAAAAACGTCTCTCCAGGCTGCTCGTTACTCCGTCTCCGCTGCAAAAGACATATATAGCGGCGACAGAATGTTACGTGGCCGCGAAAAGCCAAATCCCCTCCCGGGTGCTCTGCAGAGACCAGACGTGTGGGCGTTTACTGTTACTGATCCTTCCTGGTGCCGTTTTATTTTATTTTTTTAAAAAACCTAATTTTCTGTGACTCACCAGAACTGCCTCCTCTCTCTCTCTCTCGACGGAGTGGATATGTGAAACCTTGGGCTCGGCCTGTGGAATTTCCAACCAGAGACAACCTGGGAGGGAATAAAAGGGCGGGGAACGGCGCGGTAGGACGGGGCCGGGTCTTCTTCATCCTGGAGGGCAGGGTGCACGCTCGGGGCGGAGGCGAGGCGGGCGGGTGCCCTGGGCCGGGCAGATGTGCGCTATCCACCCGGAATGCGAGGAATGCGCCAGGGGGTGCCTCCGGTCTCCCCACCGCTGAATGCAGCTCAGATTAGTACATAGAGCCTTCTTTTGCATTCAGTTATTCCAGGTGTCTCAGGTTCTGCAAAATGGATGGGGTGAGGCATTCCAGTGATCCTCAGCCGTCATCGTTTTGGGGGTTGTTTTTATTTATTTTATTTTGCTCCTTTTGGTTTTGCAGCGCTTCTCAACTTAGCTGTCCTTCTTCGGCGTGTACGATGAATGAATGAATGTCTTTGTGCCATACATCCCTCTAAGGCAGCGGTTCTCAACCTGTGGCTCTCGACCCCTTTGGGGGTCGAACGACCCTTTCACAGGGGTCGCCTAAGACCAGCGGAAAACACCTATTTCCCATGGTCTTAGGAACCAACACACCGCTCCTCAGTGTCGCAAAGTGTAGCCATGGAGTTTACTGTTGTCCTAGGAAGACTGTTACCCATGCTACACCACGATTCAAGACAAAATTTCATTTATTTGTCATTAGAAATAAATATGTCACAATATATAATTACATATCGTTTTTGTGATTCATCCCTCTGCTTTAATTATGTTCCATTTGTAACAACGAAAATACATCCTGCCTATCAGATATTTACATGACAGTTCATGACAGTAGCAAGATGACAGTGATAAAGTAGCCACGGAAATAATTTTATGGTTGGGGGTCACCACCGCATGAGGAGCTGTATTAAAGGATCGTGGCCTTAGGAAGGTTGAGAACCACTGCTCTAAGGGTCTGGATTTTCTGTTTGCTGGGAAGTGAGCTTATTGCTTCCATGAGCCCTGAAAGTTAGCTGTGGAGGTGGGTGCCCAGAACAAAGACTACATTTCCCAGCGTCCTTTGCTGCTGAGTGCAGCCAGGTGACTGGGTTCTGGCCAATAGAAGGTGAGCAGAGGTTCTGGCCAATAGAAGGTGAGCTGTGGGCAACGCCCAGGGAGGCGAACCTCCAAGGAGGATCCTTAAAGGGAAAGCTGTGCCCTCCTCCTGTCCTTTCTCTGTCTTACCTGCTGGGGTGACTAGACTTGGAGCAGCCATCTCCAGTCACCAAGAAGCGGCTGCCTGTTCCGGTGGCAGACCCTAAAGACGGAAGGAGCCCAGGCCCCTGATCATCACATCTGCCTCCACCTGTCTTACCTTGATTTGGTTTAAGCCACTGTGATGACCAAGGGATTCTAGTTTGGTGAAATATACATAACCATAAAATTCCAAGTGTTAGCCGTGTTAAGTGTGCAGGTGAGTGGCAGGAAGGACCTCTAACAGGTGCATCCATCACCACTAGTCATTTCTAGAACCTTCTCATCATCCCAGATAGAAACTGTACCCCTTAGACGGTGACTCCCTGTGTTAGCCAGGCCGCTATGGTGGACCACCCTAGACTGGGTGGCTTAAACAGCAGACATGCATTTCTCACAACCCCCATTGGCAGAGAGAGAGAGTGGGGGCGGGGAGGGGAGGAAGAGAGGTGAGCTTTCTCTTATTTCTTCTCCTAAGGGCACTAACCCCATCATGAGGGCTCTTTCCGAATGAAGTCTTTTCTCCACGACTTCGTCTTCAGACACCATCTCATGAGGAGTTAGGGCTTCTTGCCGAAACCGGTGTGGCTCAGTGGATAGAGCATTGGCCTGCGGACTGAAGGATCCCAGGTTCGATTCCGGTCAAGGGCATGTACCTTGGTGGCGGACACATCCCCAGTGGGGGGCGTGCAGGAGGCTGCTGATCGATGCTTCCCTCTCATCGATGTTTCTGACTCTCCATCCCTCTCTATTCCTCTCTGTGGAAAATCAATAAAATATATCTAAAAAAATAATTGACGGCTCACGTGGTCCCTTCGATGGCAAAGCACTTGAGATTTTTTTTTAAATGACTGAGCTCATGTGAACTCTTTTAAGACCTGGTGCGTTTGGTTTCATTGCGACACGAGTGGAATTCCGTGCAGAAAAGAATGGTGAGGACAGAGAAGCAGAGGGAGGAGGACATCGCTCCCTGTAATTTCCCTATAGGGTGAGCCGCTAGTTTCGCTTCACGTGTTTCCAGACTCCCTGTGCGTGGTTCTAGAAAGTCTCTAAAGCAGCCATTCTCAACCTGTGGGTCTCGAACCCTTTGGGGGTTGAACGACCCTTTTACAGGGGTCGCCTAAGACCCTTGGAAAATGCAGATATTTACATCATGATGCATAACAGTAGCAAAATCTCATGGTTGGGGGTCACCACCACATGAGGAGCTGTATGCAAGGGCTGCGGCCTGAGGAAGGTTGAGAACCACTGTGTGGAGGGAACACAATGTTGATTCTGGGTTCTCGCCCTCCAGCACTCCCAGAGCTGCTGTCCAGAGGGGGCTATGCCCAGACACCCCGACAAGAGGCCGGACTGCCGCTGGGCTGGGGGGCTGCAGGTTTCCAGCGGGCTTTTCCCACCACCGGTTTCCCCCCCTCGGGGCGTCAGGCACTGGGAGTTGGAATAACAAGAAGCCCATTGGAGACTCGCCCACATTCTCCGGCGTCTCTCTTCCTCTTGGGATGGACGCGGGCAATTAGACCCTCGCCTCCGCGTGCTCCCTCCTCCTCTTCTGTTGATGTTGGTTTGCTCATAATCACTGTGATGGATGACGTCCCGGGATAAAATGAATGCTCACCGCACTGCGAGGTGATGGCCGCGAGGCTGCTTTAAGCCAGGAGGCCATCAATTCACGGGTCCCGTGGCCCGTGGGGATGGGGCGGTCGCTCGGCCAGCTAATTGATGAAGCCAGGAGGCTGCTCATAAATTCTGGCCTCGTCAGCGGCGCGTCAGGCCCTGTGCGTGGAAACAGAAGGGATTCTCCCAGCATGCCGTGCGGGGCCGCCTAGGCTCTCCCTGTGGGCTGGGACCTCAGGAAAGCGGGTTCTTAAGTTTGCTGGAAGGTCTCCTGCACCAGTTTCTTTCTCCCCCCCCTTTCTTCTCTCTTATTTTCTTTCTTTCTTCCTTCCTTCCTTCCTTCCTTTCTTTCTTTCTTTCTTTCTTTCTTTCTTTCTTTCTTTCTTTCTTCCTTTCCTTCCTCCCTCCCTCCCACCCTCCCTCCCTTCCTTCCTTCCTTCCTTCCTTCCTTCCTTCCTTCCTTCCTTCCTTCCTTCCTTCTTTCCTTTCTCTCTTATTTTC
>PVJN01026732.1:0-28774 GCA_004026805.1 Lasiurus borealis | reverse complement strand
TCTTTGCCTCAATAGTGTCAGGACAGCCAACACATTGCCTGCATTATCCACTCAATGATAAGGAAAGAATGTCTGTCATGAAAGGTACCTCGCATTGCTTTTTAAGGATTTCTGGTTTAAGTTGCAGGTGTCCAAAATGAAAGCACTGGATTTTCTTTCTGGATGAAATATTAACAGTGATAGAAAGTCTACAAATGCATTAAAGTCTTATTTATACAAGAGCATTTGGTCAAACATTTTCTCTAGACTCAGTTTTTTGAATATTCAAAGAGAGCACTAGGGTCTTTAACTTTGCTAGTAAGTGAGCTGTAGT
This sequence comes from Lasiurus borealis, assembly GCA_004026805.1. Taxonomy (NCBI): domain Eukaryota; kingdom Metazoa; phylum Chordata; class Mammalia; order Chiroptera; family Vespertilionidae; genus Lasiurus; species Lasiurus borealis. The sequence continues at coordinate 28,461 of PVJN01026732.1, read as the reverse complement.
CAAATTTGTAGGTTATATTTGGTAAAGGTTTTTCAGAGGACAGGGTATGTTTTTTTTTTTTAATGTTTGAGACAAATCAAAGCAAGCATAATATTTTGTGACATGTGAAAATTATATGAAATTCAAATTGCTTACAAGGGCAGAAGGTATGGTTTTAAAGCAGCTGATTATGATGAATAAAAGAGTAATTAAGATAAAGACAGAGACATTGCTTAAACGGCTATTGTTGATTTCTGCAAGTGCATTTGCTCCGGTCAGTAAGTCGGAAGGGGTCAAAAGTCAAAGGTCAGTCATCCAAGACTCCCTAATAGCTCAGGCTGGAGCGAATGGCCTAGAGGCATATACTTGTTTCAGTTCAATCATTTGTGACCATAATAACTGCAAAGTCCAGCTGTACATCCAGTCTCTGGATTTTCAAACAGACAAGATTAACAGATGTTGAGATACTGATGGCTCTGAGCATCTGTGGGAGGAAGGTCACTGTGCCACCCAGCAAAGATGCAAGTATAAAACAGTAATGAAGATAAATTCTTTCTTGTTTGTTTTCCCCCCCTTCCTAATAATATCAGGACCAGTAGAGCAAGAAAAGTTGCCAGCTCTGAAAAATGCATACTATTTTGTTGCATTCTCAATTGTGTTGAGTACACATGTATAGGCAGTTAGATAGGCATGAGCAGAATAGGAACGAAGCTGAAGGTCACCAGGACAGAAAGCCCTAGGTGCCTAGAAACAGACAACTGTAGGGTAGGACCTCATGCCTAGGGTGACCCCCATTATGTCATAGGTCATGGATCTTATGCCCCCTGACCTTTCGTATTTTTGGTCATGTGTTTTAGACCTTCCTCCCACCTTTACTCCCCCTGCATGTCACTAGTCATACGGTAGGCTCCTTTAGAGGAGAACTGAGGGAGCCCGAGAATAGCCCCCCACCCCCACTCTCCTTTTCCCAGGTGAGTTCGCTCTGCCTTTCTTTTTCCTCAGCTCCATGGGTTCCCTCCCCCTTTTTTTCTTTTGCCTCCAGCCCAACTGCTTCACTTTGTCTACCTCTGTGACTTTCTAAATAATTTTTTTTTTATCATTTGAGTTCCTAGACTCTGAATTATTTCTTTGCCAAACTCAAGTAGCATGGTTGCTGAACTGAGGTCTGGTAACATTCTGGTGCTATTTTGCCACTAACGCATATAATGCATATATATCAGACCCTATATATTTGCAAGTATAGGTATCTAGTTGGTTTTAAACAGTCCTAAATTGTAAGCAAATAAAAAACAAAACACCTGCCGAGACCGGTTTGGCTCAGTGGATAGAGCGTTGGCTTTCAGACTGAAAGGTCCCAGGTTCGATTCTGGTCAGGGGCATGTACCTTGCTTGCGGGCACATCTCCACTGTGGGGCATGCAGGAGGCGGCTGATAGATGTCTCTCTCTCATTGATGTTTCTGTCTTTCTATCTCCCTCCCTTCCTCTATGTAAAAAATCAATAAAATATATTAAAAAACAAACAAAAACAAAACAAAACAAACAAACAAACAAAAAACCTTCATAGGGAATAAATACTATTTACTGGTCTTTAATTGTTTTCTTCCCCTCATCTTTTACTCCTCAAGACTTCAGCTCTGTATTTTGGTCAAACTCAATCAAAATTAAGAAAAACTACATATAACCATTTTATGATCATGAACAACACTAGAATTCCATGTTTCAGGTTTATTGTATTGGTCAGGAGTCTTTTAGTTGCAAACCTCAGAAAGCCAATTCGAACTAGTCTGGGTAAAGAAAATAAATTTATTGTCCCACATAAAGATATAGAGATGTATACTATCTAGAGGTGGACTGCTTCAGGCATGGCTGCATCCAAATTTCAAATAATCCAGTCAGCTCTCCTAATCTCTCTATTCCTCTGTTCTTTATGCCCTCAACTTCAACTTACTTGATTTTACTTTCCCCCCTTCATTTTATATTCAGAAAGGCACGCACTCCATAAAAACAAAAATATCCCAAGTGGCTTCAGGCCTATATATTCCTTGAGATCCATGATTTTACAGAAGAAGATAGTATATCTTTCTCATTTATTTCAGAAAATGTACAAAGTGGCTATGTGTGTGTGAGGGCACAAAATATAATTTTTCTCCCACCTTTTAAATTCTTCCAGGCTTATAACCCAATTATCAGGAGCCAGATTAATAGGAGAAAAATGTCCAAGTTTAATATATATGTACATACAGGGATTCTGTAAGAATATAAGATCCCAGAACACATTGGGCAGTTGAGGTTCATATGTCATTAAGGAGAAGAGGGAGAGAATATGCTTTGCATCTTCAGAGGACGACAGGAAGGGAATTCACATGGAGATAGAAAAGCAAATGTTTGGTGAAGAAATGCTTGCTGGGCCATCTTTAACAGAGATGACTTTGATCAAATGGACCTTGCTGGGCCCACTCATCATGGCTCAGTGGTTGAACATAAATCTATGAGCCAGGAAGTCACAATTTAATTCCCAGTCAGGGCACATGCTCAGGTTGCAAGCTCAAGGGGCGAGCAGGAGGCAGTTGATCAATGATTCTATCTCATCATTGATGTTTCTCTCTCTCTCTCTCTCTCTCTCTCTCTCTCCCCCTTCCTCTCTGAAATCAATACAAAAAATAATAAAAATAAATAAAGGGCCTTACTGGGATCCTCCCTATCATACTTGGATCGTATTAAACTGTAGTGTCTGTGATGATAGCTCCCTTCCTGGGACAGGTCCTCTATCTAAATTCCCTTTAAGCAGTTTAGAATAAGAGTAAAGACTTTTTCTGATTCTTTTGTTTCTTAAAAATAACCAGCATAAGATAATCAATATTCTAAAAGAGTTATTTCAGGGTAGCAAACTCTGCTCTCTCTCGTGTGTAAGAGGTTAACTTGTAGAGGATAAAGCTAGGCAGTCTAACTAGAGACTGGAAGCTTTCTTGAGATTTAAAGCTATCAAGTGAAATGACTAGGTCTTTGTTTTATAAGGATTACTCTGGTAGCAAAGTGCAGAATGAATTGAAGTTGAAGGAATCTAGACTCTGGGAAAAGACCTTGCAGGCAGTGAGGATTTAGTGACAGAAAAGATTAAAAAGGATAAAAAGCAGACTCAAAGGTCTTTCACGAATAAAATTGAAATGACTTAGCAACCAATGTGGACAAATATAAATAGAAAAAAATTGAAGATGGCATCTATATTTCCAATTGGATGACTGAATGGATTTTAGCATCATTCGTTCACTGATATATTGAGACAACTCATAGTACTGAGTTAGAATGCATTTTTTCTTTGTAGATATTTGAAAGTGATCTTTATATCCCCTAGGTAGAAATACCAATAAATTCTATACCTTTTGCCTTCCACTTACAGCAGGAAAATTGTGGAACAGATTTTAGGTAATATTTAAGATGGAATCTAGTATAATATGTTTATGAGTGGGGCCATTTATTGAATTATTCAGGCTAATTCCATTGAAAGACATCAAAACTTCAATTCTTCATTCCTTCAGCTTTTAATAATTCAGAGTACTGATGTTATAAAGATTTGATTTTTCTCCAAATCTGTATGTTATGATTTTTAAAAAGTTAATTTATTAAAGGTTGATTTAATAATTACCTGGCAGAGGATACTCAGGAAGTGTCTGATAGAGCCCACAGGTGCTGCAGTGTGCAGAGCCTAACAGAGTAAAATAGGAAGAATCCTGGGACCAATAACACTCTACATATTTACAAAAACATATGGCCAATCATAGTTTGCCGATTAAATATTTAAGTATTGAATTAGGTTATTGCATGTCTTGATTACTGAGTGCTTTGGTACCTCTCTATATTTTTTTGCACAAGGATAGTACCTCACCCTAGTTACAATTTTGTTGGTACCAAGCTCTAAGAAGGTTGTTACCAAACCCAAGCTCAGGACACTGTATTCAGGAGGGAAGTTATAGCGATGAAGACCAAGAATCAAAAGAGTTTATCCAACAGGTCTTTAGTCTAGATGCCCAGACTAATGGAGTCCAACTCACTGTGAGAGAGTACAAAGCAGCACAGACCTATTTGTAATGTTTTCTTTCAAGCAGGGCCAGGCTAACCACAATAGTATGAAAAGGAATAGTTTGGTAGATTTCTCTGAGCCAGTAGTTAGCTCTTAAATTTTCTGAAATATGCTAACCAGGAGGAAATAATTTATAAAATGTGATATTTGAATCTGAGCTTTGCTAGTAAAAATGTGGTCTATGGATCAGCAACATCAGCATCACCTTGTTTAAAATGCCATGTCCCTGGCCTACTGGATCAAAATATGTATTTTAACAAATGAGTTATATGCATGAAAGTATAAGAAAAGGCCCCCAAAGTGGAGTGCATAATTAAAATAACAGGACTTTTATTTATTCTCTTTTATCTATACTCTTGCCATTTTAATATTATGTATATTACACAAGGCATATCTATTAATATTGTGGATATGTTCACAAACTTGGGGGTTTTTATTCAATCAACAGAAATACATGAGCGAAGATTTTCGGGGAGACCACTTCTTGGAAGATTTCAACTCTCACATGCAAGTTCTGGGAGAGAGAAATCAAAGAGGGAAAGAACTAAGCTGATGGCATTCTAATCTTCTGGAGTGACCTTCAGGGGGAGGCTGATATGCCAAGGTCATGATGACTAATGATTGCATCTATAAATTAATTCAAATACACATAGAGCCATCTAGGAAACTTCTTTACCTAACTCATCCCCAGGTGATTTATTATTTCTCTTGAATACCTTCTGGAACACAGAAGCAAGTTGAATTCACAAATCAATGCTTAGAAAAGTATCAAGTGATAAAGAACAAAACAAATTTACAATTTTAAACAATCGTTTCCTAGACTGATAAAGGGAGCCATAGGTATCCATCTTAAATTCCTTTTATTGCACTATTTTTTTTTTCTGGTTAAAACAATGAAGTGCAAGTAACTAATGACCTGATAAATGTCCCATCTTCTTCAACAGGGAAATAGACACTGAGGTACATCCCATTTCTGTGATACTATCCACCCAAGTAATAAGAAATGCTTTGACTCTACCACATAGTACCAAAGTCCATTTCTTGTTTTCATTCTTGCCTCCTCTATTGCTCTTCTTTCTTCTCTGTCCTATTTGCCCTACATTTCAGGTTATAGATGAGACACATTAATAAAATAAATAAAAGAAAATCGGTCAATGACTTCTGGAAAGATACTAATAAGAGCATTTAACTGGAGAACTACCTAAGGATTAATAAGTAAACTTTTTCAAGTAATATTTAAATTTATTACTTTAATATATCTGAGTGTGACTTTGGGGGAAAATTCAAATGCCAAGTCCTAGGCCAAACAATTTCCTTTTTAGTCTTTGTACTCGAACTGCCCTACAATGCATTCTTACGGTATGAAGAAACCACAGTTAGAAGACTGCCTCTGTTTTCTCTTCAAATTTACCATATTGAGCTTTATTCTTAGAGTCCTTCTGGATTCGCACATAAATCTTGTTTATGAATCCTTCCCTTTGGCATTTCAGCCACTGTTAGTAAGTCCCTTTGGCAGGCACCCAGAATTACCTCAACTCATATTCAATTCCAGCTTTTAGTGAGGTATATTATAGTGATCGTGTAAGCACTTGAATGCAACAATTATGGCTAATTTCTCCAAGAAAATATGCAAATGAGAAGGAAAACGTAATTGGTCTTTGAATGGTAAAATATGAGAGGCAGAGTGACACACAGGAAAATACACAGGATTTAGAGTAAACACTCGTTGTTCAATAATCTTAGACAAGTTCATCTATTTCACCTTCATCTATGGGAACTTATTCATGTAGTTTATAAGGCTGTAGTGATTCTTAAATGAGATACATATTAAAAGAACTTCTTATGGAGCTGGGAACATAGAAACTACCCACATGGTAACTGTTGACACTATAATTAAAATCAATACATTCATTGTGAGCCAAATATATGAAGTCTTTCCAAATAAGGCTGTCAACTAATTGAATGGATCAGCAACAGCTAAGAAAAAGGCTATGTCAGGTACAAGGGTGTTCATCAGACATGAAAATATAGAAGAATGAGAATATGAACAAAAACAAAAAACAAAATACTGACAGTGAATTTCCTTACATGGTGGAAAAGAAAAGAAAGCCTTACCCAAACCCACCTATTTTAGATCCCCAAATTGATCTGGATGGTATCGTAAATTGATCTGGATGGTATCGTAAATTGATAGTAATTAGCATTTTGACATTTAACTCAATAGTTCTCGGCCTTGGCTGCTCATTATCATCACCTGTGAATTTTTTCATAAAATATTCATTTCTGAACCCCACCTCTCAGAGGTTTTGAGCTGATTATATTGGGGTGGGCCTAGTCATAGGTATTTTATAAAATTCATGCACACTGAAAGAAAATTAAGTAGAAGATGGCCGGCGGGTGAGACTGGGCCAGATTGGCCGGACATACCTTGGAGCCAACCTCCTGCAGTCCCTCCCAGGCCAGCTGCACCTGGGGCGGTGCTGGGGCTCAAAGGGCATCTGCAGAGTGAGCGGAGCCCCTCTGAAAGGTGGGGACCCTCATCCTGGCCTGCTGGGATTGGACCAGTAGTCCAACATCCTCTAGGGCAGCGGTTCTCAACCTGTGGGTCGCGACCCCTTTGGGGATTAAATGACCTTTTCACAGGGGTCGCCTAAGACCATCGGAAAATGCAGATATTTACACCACAATGCATAACAGTAGCAAAATGTCATGGTTGGGGGTCACCACCACATGAGGAACTGTATGCAAGGGTCGCAGCCTTAGGAAGGTTGAGAACCACTGCTTTAAGGAGTCCTAGAGTGCCAGAGGGTACTCTTCGAAGTTTCTGTAATTCGGCAGCTCCTCTGGTTAGCATCTGCCCCCTGGTGGTCAATGCATATCATAGCTACCAGTTGGATTGTCTGTCCCCTGGTGGTCAATGCATGTCATAGCTACCAGTTGGAGTGTCTGCCCCCTGGTGGTCAGTGCATGTCATAGCTACCAGTTGGAGTGTCTGCCCCCTGGTGGTCATTGTACATCACCGCTACTGGTCAGACAGTTGAATGGTAGGAGGGCTGCTTAGGCTTTTATATATATAGATTCCCAGGGTTGAGATCCACTAATCTATTCACTCTTGTTCTAATCTGATGCTCATCAATCATCCCTTTGGTTCCTCTGTAGGCTTTAGCCATACCACAGAGTAAGACAGCCAAAAGAATTTTAAACATTTCCAGGCCTGTGGCTGTATTTCCCATGACAAATCACTATGTGATGTTCAATTATGACTTGGTTTACCATGAAGTCTGACAATAAAATGAGTGTGTGCCAATCACGCCAGAATAAATGGCACCGGTCCCTTAGATCATGATAATTCTTACAGTAAGTTAATAAATCAACATTTTGTGGCCTTAGTTTCCTATCTCCTATTTCACCAGTCAATTCCTGGAGGCCTGACTACTTCTAATAATAAAAAATTTTGCCTTTGTCCTTTCCAGTTTATTTGCTCATACTTATTTTTGTTTGTTTGATTGTTCTGTTCTTTCCTGAATAATTTAGTTAAAAAAGCATTAAGAACAAACAGAGGAAGTTGGCATCTTTGTGTGGGGGGGAGCCACAAATGCCCAGAGGAGGATGTTGTAGACCAAGCATGGCGAAGAGAATATTCACATACAGTGAGGAGTGGGAGACATCCCAGAGAATACATGAGATCCCAGGTAGAGTGAGGCGGAAGGTCACGTGGGCAGGGGGTGCTAATGGTTGTGCTGAAATTAGACGGTAACAGTGTAAGAGTCACATGGATCAATGATGATTCTACTCTCCAGGTAATCTGGGGAATGTTTCAACAATACTTGAAGAACTTAATAATCTGGTCTGTGGGTAGAAGAAAATGCTAAAATTATATCAATATGAAGTATTTTTTTTTAGCTCTAAAAAAAGCTGCTCTGTCAATGCTTTCCTTACATCTGTATCCCGACCCATGAAGTGAGAGCATCTATTCATCCAGTCTGCTTTTATTAAGCACTAATTATGTTATAAATTCTGCATTAGACTCTGGCTATACAGATTAACAAGACTCAATCCCTTGTACCCACCCCTCCCTAGCCAATGATCTTTTTCCCAGACCTCTATGGTCCAGCACCTCCCCCTGCGCCATTTTGACTTCATGGCGCATGCCTTTAGTCCTCATCTCCCCCTGTTCCCCGCCTCTCCACAATCTGGTACAGGAGAGGGCAAGGGAAGGGTGTTAATCCTTTTGGAGGGACAATGCTATGATCCCTATCCCTTGGGTGGGTGTGAAGCTGTAGCTTCCTGGGGAAGCAAACAGTCTCAGTGTCCCCAGCTGACCATACTCAACAATGTCTGGCTCCCCTTTTGCTTCCTTTCCCATCAATAATTATCTAACTACGGGAACTCATCTACCTCATTTCCAGGTAAACTGCCCACATTGTGAAAGATGAGCATGGAAACTGACAGGCTGGAATGTGCTCAGTTCAGTGATGGAGTTAGCACAGGTTCTCTGGCAGGTCAGGGAGTCTCCCCGCCTAGACCTCAAGGTACGAGGAAGGTTTCTCAGAAGAACAATTAAGTGAGAGCTTTAGGTCTGTTAAAAAGAAAACCAGCTGAGACCGGTTTGGCTCAGTGGATAGAGCGTCGGCCTGCAGACTGAAAAGTCCCGGGTTCGATTCCGGTCAGGGGCATGTACCTTGCTTGCGGGTACATCTCCAGTGTGGGGTGCAGGAGGTGGCTGATCGATGTCTCTCTCTCATTGATGTTTCTGACTTTCTATCCCTCTCACTTCCTCTCTGTGAAAAATCAATAAAATATATTAAAAAAAAAGAAAAAAGAAAACCAGAGGTCCAAAATGGCGTCACTTATGCTAAAGCCCATGACACTACCCCTAGACTTACTACCTGACCTTACTGCTCTTTCAACCTCTTTCAGAAACATAATCTTAATCAACTATCCTGAAATTTTCTGGTCCACACCAGTAAAGTAAGCTGCCAGGGGGGCCCTCTGCATCCACCACCCCGCCAGCGAAAAAAGAGGTGACCTGCATGATCAAAACCTTGGTTCTTTCCTTTCCTCCTCCCCACACCCCTGAAGACATCCTGGTCTAAAAATAGTCCTTGCTTTTCTTTTGTTAACAGCCCTTCTGCCCCACCTATTTTTTCTATAAAAACCTTCCCTTTTGTTCAACCCCTGGAGCACCCTTCCAGTTGCTTCTTGGGGTGCTGGCCCATTCATGACTTGCTAAATAAAGCCAATCTGATCTTTAAATTTACTACGTTGAATTTTGCTTTTTAACGGGCCCCACAGTACCTGGATGTGGGAGAAACTGGTCACCTCTCCAGTATGCCAAACTTGTTTGGAGAAAAACATTTACAAAGACACTTGTTTTTAGGACGGCATTATGTTGCTTAAAAATGAAACCCTGGTAGGCTACGATTAAACATAGGATCACTATCAGCCTCCTTTTCTAAGAGAACAATGTTTCAGCCTGCGCAAAACTGATTTAATGACCTGTCTATTCTCAGGATACGGAGCGATTCTTTTGCTGTTCCGGTAAGCAGGTAAATAGTATATGTGCTTTCATGTTTATATTCTCTGAGTCCCTGCTTAATTCAAGAAGGCATCATGTTCTGAAAACTGAAGATAGAGAAGGGGAAACAAAAAAATAGCATTATTCTCCGGCTCTTCTTCTGAATACGATGGCTTTGTTAAACACTACTGTCTTGAACTAAAATTCTTACCCTTTATATACCCAATTTTCCTGGCAGTTTCCGCTTAATACATTTGTAGTGTTTTGGATTTCTTGACCCTAAGTAAGCTTTTCATTAAAATATAGCATAAAGAGAAGAGCACAAATCATGTTAGCTTCATTAATTTTCACCCATCACACAGACACACCACACACACACACACACACACACACACACACACGTATAACCAACATCCAGATTAATAAACAGAACATAGCCAACACCTCAAAACATTCTGTGCCCACTTCTAGGCACTATTTACTCCAAGGCAACTCCTATCCTGATTTATTTTTTTAAATATATTTTTATTGATTTCAGAGACAAAAGGAGGAGAGAGAGATAGAAACATCAATGATGAGAGAGATTCATTGATTGGCTGCCTCATGCACACCCTACACCAGCCCACAACCCAGGCATGTGCCTTGACCGGGAATTGAACTGTGACTCCTAGATCATAGATCGACACTCAACCACTGAGCCATGCCGGTGGGCTTATCTTGATTTCTAACCACAAATGAGCATCCCCTGCTTTAAGCATCACATAGATGAGATCACACCATATGTGCTCATTTGGGTCTCACTTTGTTTGGTCAGCATTAATTTATCGAGATTCATCTATTTTGTGTATAGTTGTTGGACTGTTTGGTTTTCACTGCCATTTATTACATTTTTATTTCACTAGAGAAACACCAGAGGCTCATGGTTATCATCTGACATCTGACATTCTGCTTTTAACTGATGAAAGCCTTTATTACAAAGTAAAAGGGAAAGAAAAAAAGAACTTTCTGAAACGCTCTGTATTACAGTTAGTATTTCCTCCGGAAGTTCGGCAAGGGCGTAGGAAGGGAGGGAATTAGTCATTCAGGGGATTTTGTCCTTAGATGTTCTCATTTTATAGTTGAACAATTCCCATTCTAAATTAGGATTGGTGCTGTTATGCAGCTCTGGACGACCCTACATTAGAAATATAAAAGCTAGAGTTTAAATTCAAAGTATCACTAGTGATGTTGACTTGTCGGCATTATAGTTTGGGTTCATCATCTCTGTGAAGGCTGGAAATTCGGGGCCAAGGATGACAGAGCAAGCTCCTTTCTAGTATAAAACATGTCACTGTTTCTTTAAAATAAAATCAATGCAGAAAAACAACCTTAATTTGGTGATTTTTCTTAGGAAGTTCTACCATTCTGGGAAAACTGCAGAACCTTCCTCTTCCTTGCAAAGAAAGTAGCAACCTGCTGGGTTGAGCCTGACTACCAGGAAAATAAGCGATTTTGAAATGTGCAGACAATTGCAATTGCAATGATGATCGGGTAGTGGACTTCCTCTGGAGAAGTGGGCAACCATCTGCTAAAGAGGCACAAGAAAGACTTGAGTTTAATCACCAGCTGGTAAGAGCACAGGCCTAGTAGTTCTGGCCACGTTTCATTGACTCCCTACATTTCTAAATTCTTCTGTGTAAGGAAACCCCAGTTAACTGCAACCTCGGCATGTATCTAAAGTACAGCATGATGTTCTGAAAAGCCAGGGTGCTTGGGCTGGTTCCTGAAGGGAGCCAGAAAGCAAGGAGTGCATTGAATTGCTCCTTTTTAGATGAATCAAGCTTTCCCTGGTATACAGTGTTTCATCTGTGGTGCCCTATTGAAACTCGGCTATTATCAAAATTGAGTAGCTTTCTGAGGAATCAACCACGACAATGACAGATCTTGAGATACCCAATAATGATCACTAATATTTATTAGGCACTTATGACATGCCAGACCTCCTCCATGGATCATGGTATTTAAACCTCTCAATATTCCCTGGAGTTATTATTATTACTATGTTGATGCTTTCCTACACAAGGAACTGGGACTTGAGAAACTCACCCAAGGTCATAGAGCGGAAAGAGCTGGCTTTGCATTTGAAGTGGTCTGAGTCACAAGCACCACCACATGGCCTGCCCCTGAAGGACTCCATGACTTGTACCAGCATCATTGGGTTCTACTTTATTTAAATGAGATGACCCATTTCAGTAGATGCTGGCTGCTCTTATTATTGGCAGAATAATGGCGAGAGAACGATTAATCTGCAGAATGTCATGGGGACATGGCAGTGGCCTTGAAAATGACATTTCTATAGGTGACTATGTGTTAGCTGGCAGATGGCCTGTATGGTGGGAAGGGCCTTTCTTTAGAAACCAGAGCGCTGCTGTTTCTTTTTATAGCTGACCACTTAATCACCTTGACTCCCTCTCTGCATCTCTATGATGGAGAAAATAATTGCTACCTTTCAGAATTTGTATGAGGCATATGTAAACAGTGGCCTAAAAATGTCTGGCACATAATGGAAACTTTGCAGAGGTTAATTTCCTTCCCCACAACCTCTGTGACTCTGGAATAGGGGATGTTGTGATCAACTGGAGGAAGTTTAGACTTGGTCCAAAAACCGTTATCAGAATGAACTTCCTCAAGAGAAAGTGCTGGTTCATAATGGAAGTTGACTAAGTACTATTTCAGATGAACATTGGGCTGGGTGAATGATTGCACTTTTACTCTTTTAACTATCATGGGGCCAAGAAAATATTGTCCCAGTCTCTCCAAAAGTTCCCTAGAAAACATTCAAGACCCAGCAGTTTTTAGTAAATCTCAGGATTCACCAGCCTTGTGTCTAGTAAACAATGATGACAGGAAAGCACCGTCAAAGACTCACGGTGTTAGGCACTGTGGGTTCTGCCATTCTTTTGGCCAAGCCTTGTTTCCTCTGTCATTTGAGGTGATGATGGTCTATGTTGGTTTTCTTAGTGACAGGATCCAAGTTAATGCTTTATTAAAACACATCTTAAACTATTTTCTTCATTCTATAATTTTCTTTTCTCCTATTCAAATCAGGAGTCAACACCTTTTCATCTCTTTCCCTAGACTTTTTAAAAAATGTATTTTTTTTATTTCCTTCAGAGAGAAAGGGAGAGGGAAAAAGAGAGAGATATAAACATCCATGATGAGAGAGAATGGACTCCCCACACCGGGGATTGAGCTACAACCCAGGCAAAGGGCCTGACAGGAATCAAACCATGACCTCTTGATTCCTAAGTCAATGCTCAACCACTGAGCCATGCCAGCTGGGCCCTTTCCTTAGACTTTTGCTAAGCAAAAGGTAATGTGAAGAAAGAAGAGAAATGGTGGAATGACTTTAAAGGTAATAAAGGAAAGAACTAAGATTTCTCTAAATCCAGGAAGAGTTTAGAAGGCATCCATCCTGTGAGCAGAAGGACTTACCATCCCATTTGCTGGAACAGTCCCAGGGAGACAATAAAACCTCAGAGTGGAGCTGCCTAGTGGACGTGGAGAACCTGAGCAACTGAGGTATGCAAAACCAGCCGCTATTACCATGAACGGAAGCAGCAAGCAGTAACTTTGGAGAAACTGAACAAATTCTGCCAGTGGGCATCTCCCTGGGAATCGCTGAGAACCACTGACTTAGGACAGTGACTGGCAGAACTATGAGAATTCCTGAATTTTGATTGGAGGGGGAAGGAGAAGGGGCAGCATCCATAAGGGCTGAGAACATGTCTTCTATCAGCCTGGTGAGACTCAGATTCAGCTGATCATTAAAAAAAATATGATAAAAAAAATGTGATTTTTCCTACCACACCTGATTTTGTAGTACAAACGTATACCTTTCACAAATAAAAACCTGTTTGAGAGTTTTCAGGGTATGGTCAGAGTATCCTGGTGTCTTGCCATGATTAGAACGCGTTGCCACATTAACCCAGTCAAAGGTGAAGACAGAAAGACCCTCGGAGACATTAAGTGATTGATCTAGAATCAACACCACCGTCACCGGGGAACAGGTGAGTGAAATCCAGAATTCTACATTTCCTAGCTCATAACTAATCCCTCTCCAAGGTTTGAAAAATGCCGTTTCCATACGATACTCATTGCTTCAAGCAATATTTTATTTCTGCTCATGATATTTATGGAAACCTGGTAGATGATGGAAATAAACAGAGCCCTCATGGTGCCTTTGAGAGCCCCGTGGCTGCCCTTCCTTGCACAGCATCCACGTTGCCTCTGCCCGGCTCTGCGCGCAGGGGGCTCAGAGAAAGTATTAATGATTGAAAGGGACTTTAGAATCCTGTGATGAAAGTGCTTGGTGAGCCTGAAGCACCACTCCTTGAAGGATTACCTCTGTGTATGATTTGGCTGCCACTTGGTTGTGTTTAAGGGAAAGGCTGATTTCAGAAACTGATCCCTTTAGCCTTTGAGGAGCCAGAGTGGGCAGAATTAAAAGGGATTCGAGGTGGCTGCTGGCAGCTTTGCAGTGGAGGCCTGTTATCGCCTCTGCCTGGGGACAGTCTCCCAGGCTCCTGTCGAGTCACCTTAATCTCTGTCCTGCTTTGCACGCTTGAAGGTGGGTGAGAGAGATGAGCTCCCGAGGAGGGAAGAAAGGGGCAATTACCCAGCTGCACGCTGTCAGTGCCCTTGGCCCTGCATTTGAATGGACTGTGTTCAAGCCTGTGACATTCAGGCAGTGGGTGCTGACCCCATGGGGGCTCTGATGAGTTGGCAAATGCCTGGGTTGAGGTTAGGGGGAGAGGGAGAGGCAATAGGAGGGAGAAATGGACTCCAGGAAGATGCTCATGATCTCTGGTCACTGCAGGGTGGAGGGCTTGTCATGAACTGTGACACCCCCCCAAAAAAATGTACCTGGTTTTTTTCATCTGCCACCCTTCATCTTACACTGACTTCCTTCTCTTTGATAGCCTTTCTTTACTTAGAAGTGTTATTTCTTCTTCCTGATGTCTCAATGGAAGTAGAGATTGTGAGAGCTCAAAGGGATTTCAGCAATAATCTCTTCAAATGTCTCACTTGATAGAAGGGGAAACTTGATAGAAGAGGAGTGTGAGTGACTGTCCAAGCTGATGACAGACCCACGAATACAAATGTGATATTCTGACTTCCTATGGAGGATCTTTACAGGTGGTTCCAATGCCTCGTCTCTGGTCCTGTCCTGTCCTGTCCTGTCCTGTCATATCCTCTCTTTGCCTCCCCTCCCCTTCTATCTCATTGTCACTCTGCACCCCCCCTTTCTTTCCCCATATAATAATAGTGTCAGAAAGTAGAAAGTTAAAGTTCTTGTCCTAATTGCCACTGAACTGTCATGTGACTTATTGAAAGTCACCTTGTCTCAGACCTCCAGCTTGCCCATCTGTAAACTAAAGGGTTGGATTCAAGTTCTCAGAAACAGTGACAATTCCATGTGTTCACCAAATCCAGGTAATTTTCCTCCTGGGCATATGAGAAGCCTACATTTCTCAGCCTCTGCTCTGGTCTTTGGATCAGATAGCTGAATTGGGGCCAGTAGAAGGGCTGGAAGTGATGCTTCTCACTTCAAGACTTGACCAGACTCCATCGTCCTCATTCTTCTTCCCCTTCACTGATGACCTTGGAGGCCAGATATGAAGGTCGATAGCATTGCAAGATGGAGAATGAGTGTATAGAGCCCTAGGCTCTCCCCACCACCACCTGCCCCTTTCTCATGTCTACTGCATTGGATCATGACATGAAAGCATTAAACCTTTCTTACATGACTAAGAACTAGGAATTGTTAGTTAGAGCAGTTGGTGTGCCCTGGCTAAGATGATCCCTTTCGACCATAATATGTGAAGGTTTTTGCTAATCTTTGTTAGTTTATTTTATTCACCTTCATTCAGCATTTATTAAATACCTGCAGTGTACCAGAAATTGTATTAAAATGCTATGTCTCATTTCTGTCAGGAGACTTGTTGCCTCAAATTTAATTCAAAAATGATCAGAGGAAATGCAGTTAGATGAGGCATAACCTGCCTTTGGTTTCTCAGGCTTTCTTTTTATTTTTTAAAAATATTTTTGTTGATTTTTTACAGAGAGGAAGGGAGAAGGATAGAGAGTAAGAAACATCGATAAGAGAGAAACATCAATCAGCTGCCTCCTGCACAACCCTGACTGGGGATGTGCCCACAACCAAGGTACATGCTCTTGACCAGAATCGAACCTGGGACCCTTCAGTTCATAGGCCAACGCTCTATCCACTGAGCCAAACTGGTTTCGGCTGATTTCTCAGGCTTTCTCCCCATCACTGTGCTAAAGAAGATCCCAGGACAATTATTGGCAAACTGCAGCTCGTGAGCCACATGCAGCTCTTTGGCCTCTTGAGTGTGACTCTTCAACAAAATACCACAACCTGGGCGAGTCTATTTTGAAGAAGTGGCATTAGAAGAAGATTAAGTTTAAAAAATTTAGCTCTTGGGAGAAACCAAGAAGGCAGCATAGGTGAATACCTAAACTGCACAACAATTTCAAAAACTACAGGTAAAAGACAGAACAGACATCATCCAGAACTACAGGAAAGCTGGATGAGTGGGAATTCTACAACTTGAAGTAAAGAAGGGGCATACACAGACTCAGAGGAACTGCAAAAAGCTGAGGTATGGAGACATTCGCGCGGAGAGGATGGGCGACTGAGTGCTTCACTGGCTTTCTCTAGTGGGAAAGAGACAGAAATTCCTGACTGCACTGAACCCCAGTTCCAGGTGAGACCCTGGGGTCCCAGACTCATAGGGGGGGATTCTAGACTGTTGGGAAAAGAGATGAGTATATGGAAACTCCGGAGAGCCACAAATGGCAGAGGTCTGGAGACATGTGCGAGAGTGCACGCAGAGAGGACTGACTGCTGATTGTGTCAATGGCTTTCTCTAGCGGGAGGAAGATGGAACCTCCCGACTGTGTTGAACTCCAGTTCCAACGGCAGTGAACCCCAGTTTTGGGCAAGACCCTGGGGACCCAGACAGATATGGGGGAGTCTGGCTGTCAGAAAAAGAGAAGAGTGCATGGAAACTCAGAGGAGCCGTGAAAGGCAGAGATCTGGAGGCGCACATGTGAGTGCGCACAGAGAGGACTGCAGCAATTACCGAGGGACACTGAGACCCAGGGGCCTCATAGGGCAGGACTGACAGGAAGTCAAGGCTGTCTGCTGAGCCCTGACACTTGGCCCCATCTAAGCAGAGTAAAGAGGCTTTTGAAATTTTGCAAGTCTTGTCTCATAAGGCTGTCTCCAGCATAGAAGTTCTGTCAGTGTAGACATAGCTGATCTTCATAGCGAATTGGTGTGGAGGTAAACTCCCCCCAGTGATACCAACAACAATCAAGACCTACCTACAACAAGCCGTACATATAATCTACAAAGGATTGCACAAAGAGGGTCCATCTCAGGTAACTGGGGAAGCTGCCCCACTGGGCCATATAGGACACTTAGCACACAAAGCTACTCTACCAACTCAAGGAAGCAGTGAAAATGCAGAGACAAAGAAACAGATCTCAAACAAAAGAAATGGAGGAAAACAAACAACTGTATATAGACTTCAAAATCACAGTTATAAGGTTTTTCAATAATTTGCTAGAAAAGGCTGATAAATTTAGTGAGACCTTGGAGGGTGTGAAAAAGGGCCAACTAGAAATTAAACATTCACTGAGTTAAACAAAAAAATATTATACAGAGACCTAACAGCAGATTAAGGAACACAAGAATCAAGTCAAATATTTAAAATACAAAGAAGCAGAAAACACTCAACAAGAAAAAGAAAAAAGAATCCAAAAATTTGAACATAGTGTAAGGAGCCTTTGGGACAATTTCAAGCGTACTAACTTCAGAATAATGGGGGTGCCAGAAGAAGAGAGAGCAAGATACTGAAAACCTATTCAAATAAATAAGGACCAAAAACTTCCCCCATCTGGTGAAAGAAATAGACTTACAAGTTCAGGAAGTACACAGAACCCCAAATAAAAGGAATCCAAAGAGGACCACACCAAGACACATCATAATTAAAATGCCAAGAACAAAAGATAAAGAGAGAATATTAAAAGCAGCAAGAGAAAAATGGTTAGTTACCTACAAGGGAGTACCCATAGGACTGTCAGCTGATTTCTCTACAGAAACTATGCAGGCCAGATGGGAGTGGCAAGAAATATTCAAAGTGATGAATAGCAAGAACCTATAACCAAGATTACTCTAACCAGCAAAGCTATCATTCATAATTGAAGGGCAGATAAAGAGCTTCACAGATAAAAGCTAAAGGAGTTCAACACCAAACCAGTATTATATGAAATGCTGAAAGGTGCTCTTTAAGAAGAGGAAGAAAAAGAAAGGTAAAGATAAAAATTAGGAACAACAAATACATATCTATCAATATGTGAATCTAAAAATCAAATGAATTAAAAGTCTGATGAACAGAATAAACTGGTGAATATAATAGAATCAGGTACATAGAAAGGGAGTAGACTAACAATTCTTAGGAGGAAAGAGGTGCGGGGGGTTGTGAGAAGAGACTGGACAAAAATTGTACACCTATAGATGAGGACATGGCGGGGAGGTAAGGGCAGAGGGTGGGGTGGGAACCAGGTGCAAGAGAACTATTGGGGAAAAAGAGGAACAATTATAATAATCTGAACAATAAAGGTTTATTAAATTAAAATATTGGCTCTCAAAAGAAATTTTAATCGTTGTACTATTGATATTTGGCTCTATTGACCAATGAGTTTGCTGACCACTGCCCTTCAAGAAATGGCTTTTAATTGGCATTATCCAGTATTATTTTAAGAGAGTCTGAAAGCAATTATTAAGTACCAACAGGCCAACTTACAAAGGAATAAGAGATAGCGGTGTTTCAAATTACGGGGCTAGTGGGCCTTGTTGAAATGGTTCAACCCTATCTACTCCAGGGGACTGGACTGTGTCAGCCCATTTATAAATCCCAATATTGGCCCTTTTGGGTTCTTTTGAAACCATCTTTATATCAGGCCCATGGAGCAGCACCATCCATCCTCATTAGAACTGTTGGTTCCTGACTGGCAGCCACATCCACTCCCACTCTCGGATTCTTGAGGTACATTTCTCTTCTCAGCATTACAGCTGAGCACATCCATCTGGCCGGTGAAAGCATATAACGGGGCATATTTTCAGCATGACCAATTAGATGTGCAACTCCCATTAACAATAGCAGGACTCACGCTCCAGATTCTTCCTCCATAAATCCGGCCTTTCCCCTTATGAGCAACAGATGGGTTTTCCACAATGGCTCATTACCTCCTGGCTCGGCTCTGCTGCCAGAGTGAAATATAAAGTTATTTAGGGATGAAGAAAGATGCATAAGTCACTGTGGATTATTTTCCGCCACCCTTTTTTTGTTGTTATTGTTGCTTATTTAGAATTTCTCTCTCTTTCTCTCTCTCTCTTTTTTTATTGCTCAAGATGAACAAGTTAGAGAAGCTGGTGGTGTTCCCACTGGGAATAAAGATGGATGTCCCTTCAGCTCAGTTACTTCTCCTGATGGCCACAGATCTCTGGGGCGAAGCCGCATTTCACACAAGAAATGGTAATTGGGATATTTCCATAGAGGAGATATCCATTTCTCAAAGATCCTCTAGCCTCTGACAGGCCGTCTCCGTGAAGTCTGGTCAGTGGGGGCACAAGTCAGGACATTTAACTGCATGGGATACATTCAAAAAAAGAAAACAAACTACTTCTTCAAGGAATGCCAATATTTTCAGCACTTGACATCTCTGGCAGATAGATATTATTCCTCTGTCAATTGGGCAGGACAGGAAAGCAGGCAAAGAGACTGACATGCTAGATGTTACATGGGAGAGTATGCAGTAAATGGATAAATATCCATGAATAAAAAGGAGAGGAGAGATGGGAAGATTGAGAAAATAGCACTGAGTTTAATGTTGTCAGTCTGTGAATACAAATAGGTAGGCCCTTCTATGTGAATATATACCTACTAGTGGTGCAGTGCATGGAATTCATACATGGGGGAGGGTGTCCTTTAGCCCGGCCTGCACCTTCTCCAATCTGGGACCCTTAGAGGGATGTCCGACTGCCGGTTTAGGCCCTGTTGTGATCAGGCCTAAACTGGCAGTCAGACATCCCTCCCACAATCCAAGATCATTGGCTCTTAACGGCTCACCTGCCTACCTGTTTGATCAGCCCTAACTTCCCCTCCCCCATTCCCCCCCATCAGCCTTCTTGCCCCCAATTGCCACTTCCTGCTGGACTGCTCACCCTAACTGCCCTCCCCTCTGGGCCTGATCACTCCTAAACGCATCTGCCTCGGCCCTGCCAACATGGCTTTGTCCAGAAGGATGCCGGGAAGGTCTCCAGGTCTAATTAGCATATTGCCCTATTATTAGTATAGATTCTGTCTATCTCTTTCCTATGTAATTCCTTAAATACTCTGTGCCTCAGTTTTCCCATTTGTAAAATGAAAATAATAGGATATCATATGACTATATAAGGATTATCAATTCATATTTGCAAAGCATTTATAACTGCACCTACGATATAAAAAGTTATACAACTGTTGTGTTTTTTTTTAATTAAGAAACTCAAAGCAGCAGTGATGGTTAATTGCTTTACCTTTCCATGTAGTTCAATGGGATTACCAATTTTAGGAACTTTCTTGTCCCTATGGCCTCAGGAGTGGCTACATTATTCAATCTATGTGGGTTTTTTTTTTTAGGATTTTTGAATGGTACAAAGGAAAGATGGTCAGTCCCTCTCTTCAGGGTAAGGCTATAAGTCATAAATGCAAATGCTTCCAGAAGCCATGCTACCTACTCTGTGGACAAAGCTGATCATCAAAAGATTCCAGCACAGAGGGAGGCAGAGACAAGAGATGGAAAGTCTCAAGCAGTGTTCCCCATCCTAGTTTCACTGATTTCTAAGCCAGCCATATCCATGCCCTTTCTGAAGTTCGTTTCCATTAATCAAGAGACTCCTTTTCTGGGATAGAAACATGGGCATTATTAGTCCAAACTGGATTTCTGTCACCCACAAGAACAAATTAATGAGAAAAACCAACATTTACTGGAAAAAAGAAAACAGCTCCCTATGTTCCCATCCTCCATTTCTTCAAGTTGTGTCAGAGAATATAGAGATATAGATGGAGATGAAGTTGGAGATGAAGATGGAGATGAGGATGGAGATTAGAGATGAGATGGAGATGGAGATATGGGGATGGAGATAGAGATGGAGTTGGAGATAAAGAAACTGGGAGATAGATATGAGGTATGAAGAAGGTTCAGAGGTGTTTTAAAAAGACACCCAAGGAGAAGTAATCCTAAGGTTATTTCTACTAGTGTAGCCCTAACACGCAGATGACAGAATCACAGAGCCTCAGAGCTCAGAATTATCTTCCAGTTCCCAGATGATGTGATTTCAGACTTTTCCTAGGCATTCGTGAACATAGCAAAGCTTTTCTTCCGAGGTTGTCAATAGCTCTAACAATGAACAGTTATTCCTCATAATGAAGTAAATATGACTCAGCAAAGCGTCCTTCATTATTCCTACTGTTTCCTTTTCAAAAATTATGTTTGTTTTCTTCCTATTCGTATGAGAGTATCACAATATTGGAACACAATTTTTACTTCCTTGTAAATCTTTTCTTTCTTGGCACAAACATCCTATCAGTTTGTCCACTATTACTGAGAGAGAAACTTTAGGCTACTTGAGTGTGGATAAAAAGAATGTTTGTTTAATGTCAGCCAATACCATATTAAAATGTATCAGGCAGATTGGAATCTACTATGTGAAAACAAACAAATAAACAGCCATCAGCCTGGGACAGGACAGTTGTAGTTCCAGTTACTGGTGATCTGACTTTTGCAACTACTAAACCAGAAATTAACTGGTAACACATATACTAGGTAAATTCCATTTCATTTATTTTCCTAGGTTGATTTCCTTTACAATTGACAAGAATTAAAACAGATATTATGCCAAATGATATCCTATGATTGGTAATTAGATTTTCCATGTAAAACGTACATGCTGCAGGGAGTCTGTTGAAACACTGCCTGCCTTACCTTTACAACAGCTTTAAATAAAAAGAACACATTGTTGACACCTCATTTCCCTGAAATTGTGAAAAAGAAATTGAACACTAAAACATAGAAGGCTTCTCCCCACTTCAGGCTTCATGCCTCCAGTCCTGGAGGTTTGATTCTAGCTGAGATTTTATTTCTGTTTAGGAAGCAGAAGTCATAAAACAACTCTTTTAAAAAATAAAATACATTCAGTGAAACAGACCTTAAAAACAAAACAAGGAGAAGGAAAGAAATAACAAAAACCTATCGTAGTTATGGCATTTCAAAGGACTGACACATGTCTCCATAAGATTGGAAGCTCTAGAAGTACCACTGGACATTCCGGAAGTCCTACCAATTAGAGCACAGTTTAACTTTTGCCAGTTTCATTTCAATTAAAGTAGTAACAGTGAAGTTCAGAGCACCAGGAAACATTGCCCCTGGATCGTATCGGCTTAATTATTTGTGTCACTTAAACATTCCACAAAAATGTTGCCCTAATTACAAGTAGATACCCTTGCACATCCATTTAAGGGACAAAAATCATAAAATCTGACAATGTCAGATCCTGGTATAAGGATGGGGAGTAACGGGAACTCTCTTACACAATCTTGGAGGTGATGCAAAATGGGGAATAGTTTGGCAATTCCTTAAAAACACATATTTCACATGACCCAGTGATCTCACTCCTAGGTATTTACTCCAAGTGAAAACATATGCGTGTCTGTATCAAAACGTGTATCTGACTATTTGTTCATAATCACCAAACCCGGAAACAACTCAAGGCCCATCATCTGTGGAATGGATAAAGTCTGGTGCAGCCACACACTGGGAAACTACCCAGTAATGAAAGGACAGATTACTAATACGTGCAACGACATGATAGTTCTCAAATGCTCTATGCTAAGAAGAGGCTGACACAAAAATACTCCATATTCCAGCCTAAACCGGTTTGGCTCAGTGAATAGAGCATCGGCTTGCGGACTGAAAGGTCCCAGGTTCAATTCCGGTCGGGGGCATGTACCTTGCTTGCGGGCACATCTCCACTGTGGGGCGTGCAAGAGGCAGCTAATCTATGTCTCTCTCTCAATGATGTTTCTGACTTTCTATCTCTCTCCCTTCCTCTCTGTAAAAAAATCAATAAAATATATTTAAAAAAAATACTCCATATTCCATCATTCTATTTATATGGCAATCTGGAAAAGGCAAAATTATAGAGACAGACAGATCCATGATTGACAGGGGCCGAGTGTGGTGAAGGGGAAATGCCTTCCAAGAGGAATAAAGGAAATTTGGGGGGCGGGGGGAGTGATAAAAATGTTTTGATTGTGGTGCTGAATTCATGCTTGTATCATTTTTTTTATAATTTATAGAATGGCATACATGAACAGGGTGAATTGTATTGTCTGGAAACAGTATATTAATAAACCTCTCCAAAACTCAGTGGCTTATTGTCATACCAATTATTGTCACAGCCCTGTGTGCTGGCAGGGTGGTGGTGGGCAGTTGACTTGGCTGGACACGATGTAGCACCTGTTCTTCTTGATGAAAGTCTACAGACTTGGGTCTGCCCTGCACGTCTGTCATCCTCCTTGAACTTGTAGGACGGCTGGGGGATGTTCTCAGGCTGATAGTTGGGGCACAACAGAACAAGTCCAGCAGCAGGGGAGTATTTGAACTATCTGCTTGCATTCAATCTGCTAAAATCTCTTTGGTAAAAGAAAGTCCCAAGACTTAGTCCAAATTCCAGGGCTTAGGAAGGAAACAATTCTAGTTGGAAGAACGTCATGGCAAAGGTTGAAACAAAGCGTTAGGACCATAATCCAATCTGATAGAAGGCTCTTTTCTGAATTGCAATTTAATACAATAGCACCATGTTTATTTAAAGATGGTCAGAAGAAATGGTTATATGAAGATCACTTTTGCTTTTCCTGCATTATCACTATTTTAATTTTACATAGGGTTCCAATTATGAGGATCCTATTATAAATTCTTCTTAGAATTTAGACCAGACATTCACACTCTGTTTTCTGAAAAACAGTAGCTTTTCTCAGACAATTAAATATCTATGATTCATCTTGATTGCTTTTCCTGTAACCACAGGGCTCAAAGTCAACTGCATTGCTCAGTTGAGATTCCAAATCCCACGATATCTCAGGTTCCTCGCAGGTTTCTCCTCATCTGCAGGATTGTAGGCTCTTTTAAATCTTTATATGTGTTTGCCTTATTTTCTTTGTGTTTTCTCCTGGAAAATTTACAAACACCTGTTTTTGAAAACAGGCCGAGAGACTGGAGGAGAAAGGTCAGATAATGCAGAGAATAATGAATGAGGAGGTAGGATCTTTATGCTCTCATCAAGCCTTTGAGTGTATCAACTGACCTCTGCAAATCTCTTGATCTCTTTATCAAATCTCTCTCTCTCTCTTGTTCTGTTAATCATCTTAGAAAGTGAATGATGGCTCTCATTGCTCACTTTTTCACATAATAGAGAACACATGTGAAACCACAATGCATTTCTGGAGCACAATTGGCTGGTTCTAAGCCCTTTCAGGAAGCGAATACACAGGTGGGACTCGGGTCCTGGAGGAAGCCCAGGCTGTTCTATAAATGGAACAATAGGCTGGCCTTGATTTTTTTTTTTTTTTTTTTTTTTTTTTGCAGCGGCTTTGCCTGCGAGTGGTTTTAGGAGATTTGTAAAAAGCAGAAGGCACAAACCTTCAGCTCACTTGTGGTTTCCAGCTTGTACAGAATGATGACAGTCTTTCAGTTGCTGACAATCGTGAAATGAGCCGGTGGGTCTCAGGATGATTTTAAGAGGAAAAGCTTGCCACCATCTCAGTAAAATCTTCTGGAATGTACTGTGCCAAAGCCAAGGTTGAATGAAGTGCAAGGAGAAAAGAACTTGCCTGGCCACAGAGGGGTAGCTTCAGGTCCACGAATATAATGACAATCATTGGGTGAGGAGGTAGTGAGGGAACTCCTGGATGAATATAATTAGGTCTCTGACCTACGTGTATCCTCTCATGATCAATAGTAGAATACTGGGCAAATGGCACAAAACTTCGGAGATCTTTTTTTTTCTGTTTTCTTTTTCTTGAATAAAATGTGACTTACATAGACAATTGTTTAGAATATAAAGAGAAATTTGAGCCATAAGATGTATAATCAACATGAGCTCAGAAGACATGTTTGAGTTATCAAAGTTTTAAGACTCACATGCTCCAAGAAAACCTGAATCGGTGTAAAATGGCACGGCTGAGACTCTGTTTCTCAAAGTGCAGGGCAGGCAGGCAAGTATCATTTTATCTTTGTCTGATAATTTGAGTGTTAATCAACTAGAAGTCTCCCGCTGCAGAGATACATATGTAAAAACATAAGCCTGCATCAGAACCACTTAAATTTCATATTAAAAGTACTGATTGGCCCTGACCAATTTGGCTCAATGGAGAGAGCATTGGGCTGTGGACCGAAAGGTCCCGAGTTTGATTCAGGTCAAGAGCATGTTCCGTGGTTGCAGGCTTGATCTCCAGCAGGGGGCATGCAGAAGGCAGCTGTCGATGTTTCTCTCTCATCAATGTTTCTAACTCTCTATCCCTCTCCCTTCCTTTCTGTAAAAAGTCAATAAAAAATATTTTTAAAAAATACTGAATTGGCCCAGCCCAAGTTATGGGATCACTCCCCAATAAAGGGTGTGTAGGGGTAGCAGATCAAAGATTTTCTCTCATCATTAATGTTCTTATCTCTTCCTCTCCATTCCTCTTTAAAATCAATAAAAATATATATTTTTTAAAGAGGCATCTTGGCATGGGATTGGAAATCATTTTTCACAGAAGTTAGCTTTCACTCATATGAACCACTATTTGCTGACCCTCTCTGGATGTCAGTTTTCTAATCTGTAAACTGGTGATCATATCTCCCAGGATTGTAGTGAAGATTAAATAGTGTGACTGATTTGTGTATTTTCTCATGAAGTCTTGTATTAGTTAATTCCACAAATAGGGAATGGCACCCACGTGTGACACTGTGCAAAGACTTGGGGTTACAAAGTCCATATATCAAGTCCCTGCACTCATGTTCAAGGTTCCTATCTAGTTTGCCCTGACCCGTGTGACTCAGTTGGTTGAGTGTTTTCTCATGCACCAAAAGGTCTTCTGTTTGATTCCCAGTCAGGGCACATGGCCAGGTTGCCCCTCAATCCCCAGTTTCACTCTCACATTGATGTTTCTCTCTCTGTCTCTCCCTCTCTCCTCCTCTCTCTCTAAAGTCAATAACAACATTTAAATATATATAATTTTCTTTAGAATATTTCAGTATTAAAAGATGACAATCTAACGTTGGTTGGATAAAGCTACAATCAAGATACAGATAACATTCTACTCAAGAATGCTCAGTGTGGGGTCACTCAGCCAGCAGTCTAAACTGATAGTCTATTATAAGAGGCCATTTTGGCAAGTGTATCTGTTATCCTTACCTCAATCAACACCAAACGTTTTTTAAATTAGCAAGTTACCTCAGAAATTGTTTCTATTTGTGAAATTAGTACCTTGGTACCATAATGAATGCGGGGAATAGGTTTGCATTGGTGAAATAAACATTCAGGATCTATGGACTGGGGGTTTAGAGCAACTCTCCAGTCTTGCAAGAACAAACTGTGAGAACACAGAGAGGTTGCAGCCTTTACCCCGAGAGAGAATGGTGAGAGTTAAGCTCTAATCGGGTCTGTGAAATTGGAGGCTTCTAGTCGGCAGATGCCTGCTGAAAGAGTAACAGCGCCCTGCGTCTGGCATGTTGGCAGGGCTGCCTCCACTGAGTTTGCGCCCATGCAAGGCGATGGTGGGGACACCTACACAGACTAAGTGAGATTTGATTGAGCCTGGAAGGGTTTCTGTGGATGTTCTTGTGATTACTTATTTATCAGCAGATGTCTAGCTAATAAATCTTATGACTGAGAATGGGAAACGTGATGTAGTTAAATCACACCCATTTCAGACTTTTAGATGTCTACTTTTATTTAACCAAAAAGTACCTATATATATGCATCTATGAAGTTGGCATGTGCCCTGACCGGGAATCAAACTATGACCTCCTGGTTCATAGGTCAACATTCAACCACTCCACCATGCTGGCCAGGCCAAGATGCCTTCTTTATTATTTTATGTGACCCTGTGTTGAATTCTCAGGGTCCCAGCCTTCACAGTTTTGGGTTGAGTAGCCACTAAGAGAGGTACACACCTCTTCTGAATGCTAAAAAATATAATTTTCCAAATGTTTTTAAAAAGCCATACATTTATAGGACAGCGAGCATACACCAAAATTTTAATGAGGGATCCAGCAGGATGACAAAGGCGGTTCGAATGCAGATAAGAGGAAATGAATGTGTATTCATGTGTTACTTCAAAAGCGAAAATAAATGTATAGTGATTGAAAGAAACACATGCTCAAGTAATATTTATATATTAAATACAAAACTGATTAATGTACCATAACACAATACAACAGCCTCTGTGGTTATCTTCTCTAATAGACAAAAGTCATTTGCATTGCTATCAGGAAACAAAAAAAAAACCTCTTTTGCATACCTATGAGATAGAAATAATTTGCTTTCATTTGCTAAAATTAACATCATTAGAGAATGATAATTTCTACAGATCTAAAATGTGTAGAGGCCCTCGTTAATAGCAGTCGTGAGCTACATTCCTGTGGCCAATCAGATGATCCTCAGTCAGGTATGATGTCCTAGCATAACATCACATGTCACAATAATCTTTTAGTTTTGTTTTCAACCTCTGGCTCATTTTTCTTCACGGGCCACATGTTGCTTTGCCTACCCAGCATTCACAGTTTTCTGGAAAGTCCCCTTGCCCCCTGATTCCACGCACATGATTTCAGCACGGGCCACCTCGTTAGTGAAAGGCAGCTCTGTCCCCAGTTTGCCCTCCATCCGAGGCCGCAGAAAAGGCTCAGGAGAGGGCTGGAGGCTAAGGGATTACTTCTCCTCCACTTCTCTCACTTAGCCCAGAATTGGCCAAATTGGATGAAATCATGCTAGGTGTGTTGTTTGCAGTGTGTCAATTTACAACTTGTGAAGCTGGATTTGGGGAAGTGCTTGGAAGAGAAATAGATTGCATACATAAATTGGATAGTCAAGCTCTGCTTTATTTTATTCTGTCAACTAGGAACATACAATCGGCAAGTTATTTCCCCCAAAAAATTCTATAAAATGTAAATCATAGCATAAATTTTTATGTTGAAATTGTTTTTGTCTTCGAGTTTCATTAACATATCTTTGTTTCTGGTTTTTAGATGGAGGTATAGGCTACTCAATAATCTTTTAAGGAGACTCACCATCATTCCAAGATGATGGCTTTTTTTTTTTTTTCATGTGAAGCTGTATTGTGTGTGTGTGTACGATGATGGGGATAGAGGATGCAGAAGTTTTCCTTTGTTTTATTTTGTTCTAATATTTTTACCAAGAAAAAGAAAAGTGGGCAACCCTATGTCTGTTCCTCATTTGCTTCTTGTTTGTTCACTTGCTTATGGATTAGCTTTCTTAGGAAAGCCAAGTCTGGAAATCATTCTAGAAAACCCATTGTAAGGTTGCAAAAATCAGGATTGGGCCGGAGTTAACACAGCTCAGCTTAAAATCATATCCCCCAGTTACATCCTGTTATTGCAGTCTCAGGGTTGAGAACAGAGTGAAAACTCCCAGGGTGCCGTGACTCAGGTGCAGGCTGATAATCTTGTGTAACAGGACAGCCTGTAGCAAAATTGCGGAGGGAGACATGG
>PVJN01026731.1:0-28775 GCA_004026805.1 Lasiurus borealis | reverse complement strand
TGGTATATACTTATGTTAGGCATTAAAATGACTTCAAGAAACTAGATCCAGAGACAGGAAAGCATGCAAAAGACTGATGAATCTCAGCGGGAAGGGGAGGAGGGTTCCGGGAAGAGATTAACCAAAGAATTTACATGCATATATGCATAACAGATGGACACGGACAACAATGTGGTAGGCCTCAGGGAGGGTGTATGTCTGAAGGAGGGGGTCAATGGGGGTATAAAAAGGGGACATTTGTAATACTCTCAACAATAAAGATAAATTTAAAAAAAAAGAATCTATGCAATTTAATCCTGAAGTCCAAATTATGCAGATATTTTAAAAGATGACTATAAAAATTACTTGTGGTTGAGCTACTCAGAATAAACATTAGGATGTGCAGTTTTTAAGTGATTTTTCTATGTAGGTATAATTTTTCCTCCCTTTCTAAAATTTGTTTGAACATTTTAAATAGGTGGCTTATTCATAGGGTTAAAAAAAATACACAAAGGCTCTTCCATGAAGTTTCCCTCCTATTTCTGTCCACCAGTCACCCAGATTCCCAAGGCAAATAAGAGTTGCAGCGTCCTGTGTATTTTTCCAAAAGTATTTTGTGTATGTACAAATCTGTATACATATATTCTACATCTTCTCCCACCTTTTTTAAAACCCAAAGGAGGTTCACCTTGCATTTAAAAAATCAGTGTTATTGATAAATAATATCATCATTCCTTTTTTTAAATAATTACATGATATTCCATGGGATGACTAGGCCAAAATTAGGATAAACATAGAATTCAGTGTCCAAATCAAAACCCTTTGAAAGGAAAGGGGATGCTACTAGTAACTATAGTGGGACACCAGGACCACTTCAGACAATCTTGGACTTACAGCCATCCTAACCACAAATGACAACTTATTAACCAGCCCCGCTGTGGTAGAACTTAGGTTATTTCTAATAATTTGCTAAGGCAAAAACTGCTGCGGTGAAAATCTCTGTGTGTGTGTCATTTCACAAAAATGGGAGTGCATCGGTAGGATTTAATACTTAGAAGTGAAATTGCTTAGTCAGGGGATGTCTGCATTGTTTTTATTTGATAGATATTTCCAGATTGTCGTCCAAAAAGGTTGCATTTTCTTTATTTTTCGGAAATAAGCAAGTATTGCTTTCACAGCATGACATAATGTTACTTTTTAAATTAAAAAATAATGTGAAAAAATGTAGCTTTAGAATGTTTAAAGCCATCTTAATCATAAACACATCTAGAAACACAAGGCTGGAAATAATTAAAGCTGGGCATATTTAGGTTATATAGAAATTTCTAAAACAAACACCGATGCCACAAGAAACATGGCAAGTGAGTAGATTATGCAGTCAGAGGGTGAAGTAAAAAGCTTTCCATAAATACAACGCTTATTAATGTCACTGTGCATCGCACACCCTCCTTTGATGTTGGGTCTTACAAAAGTCTTCGTTTTTGTCCAACGGGGCAAGTTAGTTTTCATTTGAAGTCCGTAAGTAACAACAAATGGCTAACAGAAGCCTGCCTTTTTATCTTCTCAGAG
Organism: Lasiurus borealis; assembly: GCA_004026805.1. Taxonomy (NCBI): domain Eukaryota; kingdom Metazoa; phylum Chordata; class Mammalia; order Chiroptera; family Vespertilionidae; genus Lasiurus; species Lasiurus borealis. Next base: position 27,227 of record PVJN01026731.1, on the reverse strand, counting down.
GATGAACAGCTCTAAAAAGGTGGTCTTACTACGTAAGGTGGCCATTGTGGTACCAATAGTATCCGTGACAGCCACTGGACCTGAAGCCACGGTGGTAGGGAATCCCTCTTGAGGGCGCACAGGCCGGCACTGTCTGAGAACACTGCCATCCAACACTGCATGAAGCAAATACCCACTCCCTCCAAGACGGACTGCTCACTTCGTGCCTATAAGCTCCAAGAAAAAAGCAAAAAAAGCCATGGATTCTTTCACCTATAAAATGAGACCCGCACTTGCCAAAATATGTTTTAATAATCTCATATAGTCAGGCCTTAACCTTAAAACATCTTCCTACTGCTCACAAGACATTCTTAATATGAGCTTTATATTTATCATATAAATCCGTATGCCAAGAAGTTACAAGACCAAGTACAAAGTATTCTCAAATGTTATGAGGGAGGATTGCTATGAGTTCTTCTGTAGGAATTTCATATCCACATGATGAAACGGTATTTGAAAATTATTTCCAAAAGACTACACGTCAAAATGAATATAAGTTTTTACGTTGTGAGGCTGTAATGAGTATGTGAAACTCTAGCATAATGCTTGCACATAATAAATCCTTCCTGAATGATTGAATTTGGGGTGAGACAGATACCTATTAAAAGCACACCTGATGACGCAATATAGAGCTAACAGGCGAAACTGCACTTTCTCAGTTGCAGTGCCTTTAAAAAATCATTGTCTTCACACCTAAAGTAGTAATAACAGCTATTAGCTCTGACATAATGACATTAGTCACTTATTGATGGACATTTAGGCTGTTTCCAATCAATCTTGTTCCTTTAAAATGTGCTACAATAAGTAGTGTATGAGTGTGTCTTCACACAAGGGGAATGCATCTGGAGGATAAAAAACTTAGAAGTGAAATTGTGCTAAGTATTTCAATGACATTCTTTTTATTCTCCCAGCAGCCCCAACAAGGTGGGTTCAGACAAGGAAATTAAATCTAAGGCTCAGAATGATGAAATGATTTCCCCACCCTCATTTAGCCAGCAAGTGGTAAAGCTGGGTTCAAACTTAATCCCAAATGCTCTGCCCATTCTTATAGACATCTTCCCAGAAAGCTCCAAACAAATCTCTCTATATAAAATCTTAAGCAACCAAACAACTGAAGGACTGGTTGACCAGTTGCTATGATGTGCACTGACCACCAGGGGACAGATGCTCAACACAGGAGCTGCCCCCTAGTGGTCAATGTGCTCTAACAGCCAACTTCCTATGTCTGGCCAACCTCTTGAGGTCCCTCCCCCCAGTAAGCTGCACCCCTCAACCTCTAATCGGCCCCAATTGCCAGACAGGCTGAGGGACTCCACCCATGCACAAATTTGTGCACTGGGCCTCTAGTAGCTTAATAAAAAACTCAAGTCACAGTTGAAGTCTTGATACTTAAATTCAACCAGTTAAAACAAGAGTAGTGGTGGTTGCAGTGATTTGTGGCTTGTACCGATCTCCCAGTGATGGGTCTGGAGCCTGTGATATAAAGATAGACCCTCATAGAAACTAGTAAAATCCAGGATGATCTTTCCATACACCCTATATATATTTTGCTGTCTTGAAATTTTACCTCAACGACCCCTGCCAGATCCTACCTGATACTGTACTTAAGATCTGTACTTAAGAAATAAAGCTAGTTCAATAAAATCCTTAGAAATTCTGGAATTTTTGATTTGCTTTATAAAAAAGGGTCTGTTTGGATAATTTGACACAAATTCTCTCACAGATAGCATATGGAAGATTTATTTTCTTAACTATAGATGGGAGTTTACAGCAAAGGTCCAAGACTCAAAATTTTAAAAATAGTTCTTACAGTTAATGATCTAATAGCTATTAGCCTTATAACCAAGTATCCTGCCTCAGGCACTCATAACATTTTATACGTGAAAAGTGTATATTACATTTTTTAGGAAGATTTGACAGTATATCTCAAAAACTATAAAAATGTGAGTTTTCTTTCATCCAGCAATTTGACTATGGGAATTTGTTCTTTAAAAATGGTCAGGGGAAAAAAATAGAAGATTTATGTACACTACTATTTATCACAAGTTTATTTTTAATAGCTTAAAAAGGAGAGATAACCCGGATGCCCACAAAGGAGTACATGTAATTTATTGTATGTCTATGTGGGGCAAACATTATTCAGCCACCAAAATGGTATTTTCAAAGAATACTGAACCACATAGGAAATTCCTCATGATCAAGGACAAGGGAAAATGGAAGGTAGAAACTGATATGGAGTTAAGCTCAACCATGTCATTTGTATACACACATACATACAGAAAAAAAACTAGAAGACTGTAACCTGGAATACTAAATGGATGACTATACATGATTTTATTTTCCCTTACACACACACACACACACACACACACACACACACACACATATGTGTACATATTTATTTTTAAATGTGTTTTTATTGCTTTTAGAGAGAGGAAGGGAGAGAAAGAAATATTACATGAGAAACATCAATCAGTTGCCTCCCCCATGACCGCCTACTGGGGATCAAACCAGCAACCTGGGTATGTGCCCCGATGGAATAAAACCTGTGACCTTTCAGTGCATGGGATGACATTCAAACAACTGAGCCACACCAGCCAAGGCCCCTTCATATATTTTTGATACCTATGTTCATGCAGTGATGGTATAGTATAGTGAAACCCAGAAAAAAAGAACAAATAGTATATATATTTTTAAACAATTTTTAAAATTGATGGTGCTATTGACTTCCTCAGCCATGGGCCTTCTCCAGTTACAGCCGAGCCAATCAGATATGGGCTATTTCTCTCTTGCCTTCTGTAGTCTGGCCAATTCACTGCTTATTGATATCAACTCTGGTGTAAAAAGAGGGGATGTGATAGTGAAAGTCAAAGCCATCCTTTTGGTAGGAGAGTCCGATTGTCATGCATGTGTTTGGAGAAGATTTGAAAGTCCCACAATGGCTAAAGTTACTTAGAGATTCCCTTTATCTATATAACCTCTGATGTAGTATTTGTTCCATTACCCTAGACAACCTTATCTTGGTGTGAGGGAATAAGAACCTTTAAACTAAGAATTTCCATGAAGTCACTGATAGCAACAGCCCCTGTAAAATGCCTACCTCCTGCTGTGTGAACCTTCTTGTCGGCCTCTCCCTTCAATTTTCTCACTCCTGATGTCTCATAACTGGGAAGTCCTTAACCAACCACAGTTTCATTAACTAGATCCTTCTCCACTTCTAAGCCCAATTCCTGTTTGTCAAGAGATGGAGATCAAAACATAAAACTCTTGTGGCCATATTTTGGTTATACCTTCACTAACTCTAATTCCCGTTTGATCTTGTATTATTCCTTTCTATGTTTTATCTTCTTTGCTTATCAAAGAATCTGTTTCACGTCATTTTTCTTAACCATGATTTCTTTAAAAATTTGCTACTTAAAGCCTTGCTTTCTTTTGCCATAATTCTATATCACTCATCTCCACTCTTACTTTTCCTCTAGGAATTAAGATGTTTCGTATGTTCTTAAAACTAGGATTGTAAAAAGTTCTGGAATATGCAGTCTGGGGCATTGAGATGTACTATAAAACCAACTCCAATGATAATCTACTTAAATTCAATGTATTGTTAATTGTCGAATATTTGTTTCTTTGTGATTCTAAACTTCAAAACTCTTATATATATTGCTATATAATTTATAATAATTTGAGTGGGGCAGTTGCAGAATCATTTTATTGCACCTGTGAAGATGTTAATTATGATACATCTACAGATGAAGTTATGATTAGAAAAGTTCAATGAATTGAATCCAGTTCAGCAACTGAACTTTCTCTCTAGTCAGAGCTCCCAGTCACACTGTCCACTTGCTCTTTATTTCATCAATGAATCAATATGTCTAAGAACTGTCCCTGTCATCTTTCATTCATGCTTAGGTAGAAATCATTATAGATTAAAATATTATCAATCTTAGTTCTACTTCTAGGTCACTATAAAGGCAGGTATAAAGCACCCCTATAGAAATTCAGGTTCCTGCAAATACCTATTTGGGTAGGTAGAAGTGAATTTCTGAGCTGATACCTTTTAGACATCTTTGACATCAAGCCATACAATAGCCATCTAATTCACCTTCATGTAAGGCTTGCTCCACTTTGGAGACCCACTGTGAACCTTGTCATTATCTGTACTGGTAACTTGGAAAACTTAGTACCATATTCCATCGCCAAATTCAATGTCTATATAGCTCTCTCACCCTCAGAATACACTAGTTCTGAGACCTCATAACAAACATCTGACTTCTTGATCACTGGAGCGTGTTGGCTTCAAAACACCTCATGGTTTCCAAACAGCTGCGCCCTCACTGAGACTATAGTCCTTTTCCATTCCCCTCAGCAATTAATCTATCCTCCCATGTCTATCTCAGTGTTTTCTGTGCAACACTCCTCCCACATATTTTTAGATATCTTTGCCTGCTGCCTCACTGAGAAAGTTGAGGTCTTTTGAGAATGACACTGTCAACACTCCATTACTCATTTATGCAACCCAGGTTTACCTCCTTTCCTCTGTTCTGCGGACATAATTCTCTCCTTCCTTGCCAAGGTCATCCATTCCTATCTCCCAAGACTTCACTCTACCTATGTTACCCTTTATTTTACCTTTTTATCTTCTTTTTTTTCCCCAGCAGTCTTCTTTTTGTCCTATAAACAAGATAAAAAATGTTCCCACCCTATAGAAAAGTCCTCCAAGAACCATGCTTCCCTCAGGTTCATATCCAATTGCTCCCTGAGTTGTTCCTACGCACAGCCTTTATTTCTCTCCTCCTGTTTGATCCTCTTCACAGCTTGACTTCAATTTTCACCATCTGGTACAGATGTTCTTATCAGCAATCCTCCCTACTTGCCCATCTAAGTGAGACTTCTCACTTCTTCCAATGGCCTAACTCTCTACATTCATTTGACAAAGTTCATTACTTGTTCTTCCTTGAGACTTCTGCTTCCATTGATGCTATAATGTTCCACTTCCCAATATATAATTGCCTTCTTTTCCCAATCTTCTTCCTGAGTTCCTCTTTCTCCAATTTTTTGAATGATTGTTTCCCCAAGTCACATCTCACAGAGGATTACTTACTCTTCTAAATGTATTATTCTAATGGGCAATGCCATTCATCCTGTGGTTTTAATCTTTATCTAAACATTTATGATTCCTGAATCCTTCTAGATTGTCCAGGACTACTTACAGGACATTTTTATGCCACAAAGTGACCAGAGAATGGCTATAGTGATAAATGGTGCTGAATGACAATTTTCTTCTTGCCTTGGTGTTAGGTACAAAAATCACGATTCAGTAAGTGTCCAAAATTAACACCTCTGACCAAGTGTAAGCACGCAACCTGAAATAAACATGGGTTTATATCTATTCCGCTGCAACACTAATGCAAACCATATCACCTAAGAAAAGGAGGTCTGAATGGAACAAAAGCAGTCTCAAACTTCAGATTCAATGGCTCCTGTTGAAACCATAGAACCTGTACAGCAATTAAGCACAAGGGAGGCCATGTGTTTTGAGAGCATTTACTAAACCTCTTGGGAGACAAAGTTTTGTTCGGATTGTAACCAGAATGCCTCAGGTAAGAGTTTCGCTTCAGGACTACTGATTAAAGCATAAAATGGCTACAGAATGTGAGTGCGAGGCAGGCTTGCCCGTTCATAGCATTCAAGCAGATGCAGCACATCCAATGTTTTCTAGGGCCACAGAGCCTGCTGTCAAGGGCATTGCGGTGTGTCCCTGATACCCACAGTGACACCTATACCTAACATTCCACACGGGGACCTGACACTGCTCCACTATTCTGTAACCTATCGCTAACGCTGTGTGACCCTGGATTGTGCTGTCAACCATGATCCTTTTAGTCGTCTTTCCTCATCAAAGAGAATTTCTGTCATAATAGTGAGAGAAATGCTACATAGAGACTGAGGAGGAGGAGGAAAAAGACTTTGCTCTGGTTGACGGGTTCTTTTTCAATGGTGAATCAGATGACAGCCAGAACTGGGAATCTGCTCTTAGTGGCATTATTGGAGTTCTTGCTGTGGACCATTGTTTCTGAAACTTTTCCAGTACAGAATTAGGCTCTGCCTTTGCTACCTTGACAACACCTCTCTAGTAACCTGGGTATGTATATTAGATTAATTCTTGTACTCAGCACACACAATGTACTCCTAGTTAATGTATCTGGCTAGGGTGGGGTGTTTTTTTTTTTCTTGTTTGTTTGGTCTTAAAAATTTTCAGCTGCACCTTTTTTCATAAATTATCTTTGAGGGAAGAACCTCTAGAGCAGTGGTTTTCAATCTTTTTAATGCCATGAACCTTTAATACAGTTTCTCATGCTGTGGTCTTAGGTGACCCTGCTAGTGGTTCTCAACCTATGGGTCGCTACTATAGAGCCTAAGACCACAGAAAACACAGATATTTACATTACGATTCATTAACAGTAGCAAAAATTACAGTTATGAAGTAGTGACAAAAATAATTTTATGGTTGGGGTCACCACAACATGAGAAACTCTATTAAAGGGTCCCGGCATTAGAAAGGCTGAGAACCACTGTTCTAGAGGGAGTTCCATTAGAGCAGCGGTTCTCAACCTGTGGTTCGCGATTCCTTTAGGGGTCGAATGACCCTTTCACAAGGGTCGCTTAAGACTATCAGAAAACACAGATATTTATATTACAATTCATAACAGTAGCAAAATTACAGTTATGAAGTAGCAATGAAGATAATTTTATGGTTGGGGTCACCACAACATGAGGGAGTGTATTAAAGGGTCGAAGTATTAGGAAGGTTGAGAGCCATTGCATTAGAGTGATACTCCTGGGTATTTTTTCTGCCATCCTCGCTCTTAAGTTATCTTAAGTATCTTCTATACTTAGTATAGAAGAAACTTAAGATATCTTCTATACTTAGTATAGAAGATACTTAGTATTTTCAGCCAACCCTCTTCCTGCAGCTGCTAGAAAGAAGCGTGCTTTGTCTTCTGTACCATAAGGTGAGTTTCACGGGCACAGCTCCTACAGGGGAAGCCAGCACTGAGGGATCTCCTGAGGGCTAGCTGGGTAAATCTTGCTCAATCAGAGCTAAAACAGTAGCAAGCTCAAAGTCTTATCAGTCTGACTGATAAGAACACACTCTTCCACCCAGTTCTTATCAGTAAGAAAAAGAGCATTTTGACCTTTATCTGTCTAACTCCTGCATCTCTCAAGTGGGCCAGTAAGTACAGGGCATTGCAAGTCATGAGAAACAATACCCATCCTGCAACAATACCTATGGTGGTTTGGGCTCAGACATGTAGATAGCCAATTTTTCTCTATTTTCCCTAGTGAATAATTCCTTTTCTTGTTCAATGTTAAGAAGCATAAAATTGTTTTTTAATTACTCAGAACATTTCTCTATTACATTCAGTGTGTATTTTCATTACACCCATATCTGGAAGGGCAGCAGGATGAAAAACTGGAATTACAAAACACAAATAGACAAAAAGAGAAGAAAAATTTAGTGAGAACGCCTTTGAGCAAAGACAGGCAAGGTAACCTGAGTCGAGAAGTAAATAAATGTCTCAAAGACCTAGAATGTGGGGAAATGCTTTTCAAATGTTTATCCTTGCAATCAGTTTCAAAGTCAAGCACCTTCTTTCAACAATTCGTTACTATTCATGGGAAATGCCAACACCTAGACTTGTAACCTGGCTCTATTTTCTGACCAAGAAGATAATTTACATTTGATTATGTCTTACAACATCCATAGACATTTCATCAACATTTTGGCCCATTTTCGCAGCATATTTTCCTTACTCAGTCTTTCTGAAGGAAAGCCAGAAGAAATAATCCATTTTAGAGTATTTTTCTAGCACTGGTGTTTGAAGAAATGTAGATCCAAAAATAAAGTAGAACATTATGTTATCACAGTTTTGAATCCACAAACTCAGTGTTCCGACAGGTCAAATTCCAAGACACCCCATTCCAAGAGACTGTGAAATTCTTCTTGTCCTACCATTCCGGTGTCTCAAACAGTATGGAACCACAGCAGGCCCAAGGTTGGGCTCTAATAACTTTTAAAAAATTATTCTCAAATCTCATGATTTACTGTAAAGTGATAGAAAAGCTTGTTTTGTGCTGAGTCTAAATTCACTATCCTTTTTAGTCATAAAATCTTTTGACCAATATTCTCCCATGCCATTTGACTGCCTTTGCAAAGCAGATTTCAGACCTGAAACTCTGAAGCACATGACCTATAAAGTGAAACAAATTTGAAATCATTGCCGGTACTACTTAATTATGAAGTTTTAAAAGGGGCTAAGTCTACACAGGGGTTGAAATATTTCCAAAGACAGACACAGAAAGACCCGAGTTCTATCCTGCCTTGCCCACTTACCAGAATTACTGGACAAACTACATAACTTCTCCAAGTCCCAGATTCCTGTGAAATGCAATAAAACACACCTACCAGGTTTTCCTGAATAAATAATTCAGTTTGGCACTCAACTTAGAACCCAACACTAAGTATAGAGTTAAAAGTGTGGGCTCTGGTATTTAATTCTGGCTTATAACCATAACTTATAACTGCTGTTGAGCTTGTAACGATCATTAATGAATAAACACTTCATTTATGCCCCTAGAACAGTGGTCGGCAAACTGCGGCTCGCGAGCCACATGTGGCTCTTTGGCCCCTTGAGTGTGGCTCTTCCACAAAATACCACATGCAGGCATGCACATACAGTGCAATTGAAACTTCGTGGCCCATGCGCAGAAGTTGGTTTTTGGCTCTCAAAAGAAATTTCAATCGTTGTATTGTTGCTATTTGGCTCTGTTGACTAATGAGTTTGCTGTCCACTGCCCTAGGACAAATCAAAAGCACATCACATTTGTAAAGAGAACATTAATACGGAGCACCCCAAACCTGCCAGGCACTGTTCTGAGGGCTTTAAATGTATTAACTCATTAATTCTGAAAACACCTCCATTTTAATGTTATCCTATTTACAGCACAATATCTGAGGAAACCAGAGCATAGAGGGGTTTAGTATTAAAGCAGTACATGTAACTTCTCCATGCATACACAGCATGGGGCTGAGCCAGATTCCAAACCCAGGCAGGCCCCACCTTTACGCTTAGCATTCTCTCTTCTGCCCCCCTGCATACCCATCAGGCTTGTCCTGTGGCATGATGGACAGTTTGACAGAGACTTTGGCAGCTGCCTGAACTTGGTGAAAGAAAGAACAGGTTTAAAAACAGAAGTCTGCGTAGGTGGGTGGTTGTGCAACTATTCTGGTGGGCCCTTTGGGGCACTTATTAGAGCATTACTGGTTGAAGCCAAAAGACAGGAGCCACTGACAGTGGTTGGGTCCTCACCAGGGAGCTGTCCAGCCTGAGCTGCAAGGCTTGTGATGAGGAGGAGATGGAGTTCTGATGCCCCGCAGCCCGTGCTGGGATGACTCTGAATGGGACAGAACTCTTTACTTACATGCGTCAACATGGTGTCCCGGTGCTTTCTCCTTATTGGTCCTAATTCCACCCCATGACACGGCCCACTTCATGCGCAGGCTGTCTCCCACCCAGCTGTCCTTCAATATTTTGCCATTTCGCCATGTCTCCCCTCAGTCTTCTCTTCCCCACACACAAAGCCTCACAATCCCCCCCATCAGAATGTGTACCCTTAGTGTCCTCTCCACCACGGATTCCTACGTGAGCGGTTAGGAGTTCAAGGACGGTGTGAGACAGATACTGGTTTGAACCCGGACTCTGTCTTACAAAGTTCACAGGTAAGATAATTTGACATTACACAAGTTTCCTTACCTGTGAAACAGGACGAAAAATGCCTATATAATAAGCTAAGTAAGGAATAAGTAAGGAATTCCTGAGAACTTATGTATCTCCAGAGGTTGGTTGCTTGTAGTTCTTGCCATCCTCACCTTAGATGCTCTGAGTGTGGGACAAAAGTGGCCATGGGACATCTACTCTAGTGCAGAGCCAGCACGGCACCGGAGGAGCGGGAAAGACACACTGATTCTTTTTCTTTTGTTTAAATTATTATTATTTTTTTATTGATTTCAGAGAGGAAGGGAGGAGAGAGAAATAGAAACATCAATGCTGAGAATCATTGATCAGCTGCCTCCTGTGCGCCCCTTACTGGGGATCAAGCCTACAGCCTGGGCATGAGTCCTAACTGGGAATCGAACTTTGACCTCCTCATTCATAGGTTAACCATCAACCACTGAGCCACACTAGCCAGGCAGCACACAAATTCTTAAGCTCCCTCCACACACATCATAGCTCCTGCCCCAGGAGTGCCTGCTTCTCCCTTTCTCAACACCACTTCTCTGGGCTTGGGGGGTCTGTTTACCACTGCCAGCATACTAGTGGTAACAGATATATGAGCTTGCAAAACATCGTGGAATTCTTTTTAGTAGAAGATATAAAAGCTAAGTGATATATATATATATTTTTTTACTAGGAGAGAAGTGAAATTCTGAAAACCATGACTCCGTTTGGAACAATTAAAACAGACACCAGACAAATACAGCTTGGGGGAGAAAAATTACAAAATGACTATGTTCCTCCTGGGAGCTGAGTCACTTCCAACCTCCTTTCCTGAGATGCCAACCCATGGTGAAGAGCAATCACACCACGATGCGGAAACCGAGGGGATCTTGGCTCGGTGGCTGATCCTCACTGGGAGCAGAGTGGTGACAGCTCAAAAACAAGATCACTGCCTACATGCGGGAGGCACCACAGCTCAGCCCTCTCTGGCACGTCACTTTCACCACTTACTCAAGATCTAATTTGGGGACATTCTTTATTCATATAGTATTCTCATATGTGTGTGTGTGTGTGTGTGTGTGTGTGTGTGTGTGTGTGTTTTAAATAATCACTAGGGTTACTTTTATTTATTAAATCATTTACCAAAATATTTTATTTATCATAATCTCATAACTCACTGTATTTAGCCTTGGATATTTCAAAAAAAATTGAGTCTCCATGAAAGTAATAAAGATTCACTAACAGTAAGAATATATGGGGGGCTGGGGAGAGGTAAGAGATCAACCAAAGGACTTGTATGCATGCATATAAGCATGACCAATGGACACAAGACACTGGGAGGGGCGTGAGGGCATTTGCTGGGGGGTAGGGAAGGCTGTGGGAAGGTCAATTGGGAGGAAAAAAAAGACATATGTATTACTATTTGTAATACTTTAAACAACAACAATAATAAAGAATATACCAAATAAAGTGAATCATACTTCATTAAGAATTTCCTGAGGGGAGTTCTAAGGATGTTTTGAATTCTAAGGATGTTATTTTTAATAGGAACAACTGACCACTTAAGTAATTTAGATTCCTTAAAAACTCAATAGTTAAGAGTGAAAACTGACATAGGCTGGGCCATCCTAACTCCACATTTGAAGAGGAAAGTACTTTAATTTCTTTGAGGCCAAAGCAGGGATCATCCTTCTCTTTGGATCGTGCATCCCTATTCCCCGAAGAATCTAGCTCAGACCCTTAACTGTATAATGCACTCAATATTTTCTGAATAAGTGTCCTGAATTGCAGAAATGCAGGCCTTTTCCCTCCACAATAATAACCTTGAGCTCTAAGTCTTATGTAGGAACCAGGAGTGCTTGCTACAGAAAGTTGGAAACAGCCTCGATCTGAGTTCTAGTCCCAGTTTTGTCCACAGAACAAATGGGCAAGAGACGCCTCTGGAGTCAGCCATCTGCATTCGCATCTGAGCTCTACCATCTGGGGAAGTTCCCTCAGCTCTCTGTGTTCCTGTCCTCATCTGTGAAATGGGAATAAGAGTGTGGACTCTACCTCACAGGCTTGCTATGAGAAGTAACTGAAATAATACGCAAAGTATGAGCAGAGCTGTTGGCCTGTCATGAGCACTCAGTGTGTTAGCTATTGTTTGAGGGTTGGAGGGCCTGGGACAAGGCACTTAGCACTCTGCCTGCCATTTCACCATGTGGAAAGCAGAGAATATGAACCCAGTTTACTCCTGATCTGGAGGGTATTGGCAAGATGGTAATTTTCATGATAGGGGAATTTTTATAGAAAAATTTCCCATTGTTGGTACACGAATAAAGTAGGCACAATATAATGGTCTTTTGTTTTCATCCCTCCCTCACACAGACATCCTAGGAGTTTAGTCATAAAATCTGAGGAGACGTGGCTGGTCTGAGGAAAGCTGTGATGCATTAAACCTGACTTGGAGGTGGGTGGTTTGTAGGGAAGGAAGTTGGAGGGCTGCTGTGCGAGGCATTCCTGCGTAATGTTTGTGTGTTTCTGTAGGATGGGAGAGAGGGAGGTGCGGTTCTCCAAAGCCTACCTGCTTCTCAAGCCACTGGCTTACTATGTTTCCCTGAGTTTCTCAGTAAATGACATTGATCCAGGACAATGGAGAAAAGCAATTCGCTCTCTTTTTGATATCAATCGCTACGAGTAATTGAATTCTGCCCTTTTGTATAGGAAAAGTAGTAAAATCCATCTGCGAATGTCTGGGCTGGTTACTTGAATTTGGGAGAAATTCCCTTCACTTTGCAAGCTATTTGAGAGCTATGATTACCTATGACATGGGAGGAGTTTGAAATCAGGATACTGAGCACTTGCTGTGGGCCCATCCAGCACTGGCCATTGTATGCACATCATCTCTTATCCATACAAGCACCCTTTGAATGGATTATCACTGCATTTCACAGGTCAAGGACACTGAGTGCTGGTGAGGTCCATGACTTGCACACTGTTACCAGTGATGGCACTGAGATTTGATCCAAGGTCTATATGGCACATAGTTCATGCTACAGACCTTCAACCACCTTCCCAACTTAAGATGAACCTTCCCAATTTAAACACACTGTTTGAAGTTTACAAGACAATCCTGTCCAGTGTTCCCTTTGGAGAAGAAAAAAGATCCACCCTCATGAAAATTGATGCCCTTCAATTTAATCTGGTTAAGAATGTGGTAATTAAGGAATTAAACTCTTTCATAATATTCTAGTACAGTGGTTCTCAACCTTCCTAATGCTGTAACCCTTTAAGACAGCTACTCATGTGGTGGTGACCCCCAACCATAAAATTATTTCCTTTGCTACTTCATAACTGTAATTTTGCTACTGTCATGAACTGTAATGTATATATCTGATATGCAGGATGTATTTTCATTGTTACAAATTGAACATAATTAAAACATAGTGATTAATCACAAAAACAATATGTAATTATATATTGTAAAATATTTATTTCTAATTACAAATAAATGAAATTTTGTCTTGAATCATGGTGTAGCATGGGTAACAGTCTTCATATAACAACAGTAAATTACATTGCTACACTTTGCTACACCGAGGAGCAGTCTGTTGGTTCCTAAGACCATGGGAAATAGGTGTTTCCCAATAGTCTTAGGCGACCCCTGTAAAAGGGTCGTTTGACCCCAAAGGGGTCGCGACCCACAGGTTGAGAACCGCTGCTCTAGTAGAATAATATTGCTGTCCATGTCATTGTGGAGATCTTTTCTGTCAAAGGTCTGTCAATTCTGAAAACCCCCAATGGCCCAGAGAGAGGGACATTTTCTCTCTGGTTCAGGTGTTCAGATGTCTATCTAATAAGAAGATAATTCTTGTCAAATGCTTAGCCTTACAGAAGAAAGCAACACTTATTTCCAGGTTACACTCTCACTGTAAGTGTTTCCACACCAATAATCATGGTTACAGTGGAAATGGAGTAGTCTAGATAATGGAGTAGTCTAGGTAATCATCTTAAATTTTGCTAGAAATTTTTATTTCTGATTGCAAATATTATTTAGTCTAAAGGACTCATGGTAATTTTCATGATAGGGGAAAAAATACTTCCATTTCATGTATGCATTCCACCAAAACTATTACCCTCCTACCATCCGCACTGCCATTTCCCCCTTCCCTTTCCCTTTTGGATAGAAACTTTGCTAATGGACTTTCTCTGTGACTTCTTTGAATGCAACTGCAGACAAAGTGAAGCTGCTGAAATAACAACTCAGACAGCCTGACTCACTCTCGCCACTGAAAGGGAGAAAACTCCCCAAATATCCCAATTATTCTACCTGTGGGAAGATAAAAAACATTTTTTTAAGGGAAGCGGAGTTTTGGAAAGTTGTGATCAGTAAGTGAGGAAGTGTTTTATTAACCACCGAGCCAAGTGGAGGGGAGGCTCTAGGACCTCCTCTTCAGAAGAAGCGAGACTGAGCTCCATTCTTCCGCACCCCAGGCCCAGCCCTGCGCCAGAGCACCTGCAGAGGATCACCCTGGCTACTGTCCAATGCTGCTCCGAGCCTCCCAACAGAAGCAAGAGCGAAGCAAAACCCCAAACCCACAAGCAATAATGACACTGCCTATAAAAAAGGATGAGATATGCAGAAAATGTTTTATAATCAAAATTCTTTCCAGACAGAAGGCTTTTTAGCGGCCTTTGGGGAAATTTCTGAGGATTCTGAAATACCTTTCTAAGCAAATGTGTATTGATGTGCATGCTCTTGTGACATCCTTGTATTTCTTCACCACATAATTAGGAGGCAGAAAGAACAGAACTGCTGGGTATTTTTCCCATCTTGCTATGCCTTCAGTCTCTTGCTGATCAATTTCCGAGTAGGAATTTAGTCGATGTCAGTGAAATTTCTGAAGAATATCCATTTCTTTCTCTTTTTTTCATGATGCTTGTTCCCTACTTTAAAGCCCAAGAATATGACTTTCCGATTAAGAGAGATTTAGAAAACTTTCTAGTCTAGTTTGTTATACAGCAGAAAGCACACAAACTTTCCCTTGAAATCCATAAACAAGACCTGAAAGCACCACATTTATTTACAGCTTTCTTCTCGAAACCACAGATGCAAGTGCAGTGACTATACATCCTAATGAGCTTATCTGCATTCTGCCCATGCCTTGCCATGCTCGGAGAACTTTAAAAGTCTTCATCATCATTCACAAGCAAACCCTGACTCCCCAAGATTTACAAAGCAATCAGCGGCAAAGCTAATTGGAATCTAGATTTTCTAACACCTACAGAAAAATCCGTGCAGTTCTGAGAGAGAAAATACAGCCAAGGAAGCAAGACTAAATTGAGGTGCGGCATTTCTAAACCAGTGAGAGATAGGAAGGGAGAACAATTTTCAAAGGATTTAAATATGTGTCAGGACAGGATTGCTTCTTTTCCTTTCACCTTCAGGCTGGCTGGATTAAACCACGCAGGGTCAGGGAGAGCCTGGCAATTTCTACAGACCCAACTTGCCACTTGGGTCTTTGAGGACCCGGAAATATCCTGGGGTGGAAAGGAGTTGGGATAGTTTTGTTCACAGACTCAGGAGAGAGGGTAGAGAGGGGAGTACATGGGGATGGAGCTCGGGGAAAAGCAACTAGGATTGAGAGAAGGGAGGACCAAGGTTTTTGTTCTTGTCTCTATGCCTCAGGAGCCTGGACTTTTATCATCAAAGGGTGTCGCCCTCCATCGTGCCCTTACAAGTATAGACGGTAAATTCTAGTCAGATCTGTGTGGTCTTGAAAGCCTTGTACAGGGGTTTGAAGTCTTTCAATGTTGTACGGAAGGGCAGGAGAGTCACATAACCCCCACTGTGGGGCAGGAGCTTTCACAAAGGCCAGGAGGAAGAGCAAGGAAGAGATGAAGGTGCGACAGAGAGGAGTTGGGTAGAATTTACAGGACTTTGGAATGACTGGATGTAGGGGCGAGTGTTGGGGATGCCTTTAAGCACAAAGGCTGAAAATGATGGTGCTGCCATTAAGGGAAGTAAGTTATTAAAAAATTAACCAGACTGGCTGTGAGATCAGTTACCTCATCAACAGAACGAAATGTTAGGAACACAGGAGACAAAGCCTTGGAGAGAGGTTGGGTCTGCCAATATGTACTTGGGAGTCCTGGGCACATGGCCCTGGGCTCCTCAGCATGTAGACAGTGGTTGAAAAGAAGGGAGAAAACAGGGTTGTCGAGGGGAAGGAGGTAGAGAGAGTTGCAAAAAGAACCAAGAACAGACCTGAGGAAATGCCTCACTGGGTGGGGGCAGGGGGGACATATAAAAGAAATAAGGGAGAACTAGAAGTTGCAGTGTTGCAACATCAAAGAGGAAAGGAAATTCCAAGTAGGGATGGATCTGTGGTATCAATCTTATGGAAGGTAGCTAGCTGGTGACCTCTAGTGCCTTAAAGAGCAGGCAAAGTGTGGAGGTGGAAGTTAGTAAAGGATTAAGATATGGGGAAATGCCCGGGAAATGGATGATGTAAATGTGGACTATTTTTGCAACAAGATTGTCCCTGAAGAAGAGGATGGAAAATCTGGAAGCTGGAAGATGCAGCCAGGGTCAGGAAAAGGGGAGTTAAGAGTAAGAAGGGGCTGAAAATGTTTGTAGACTGAAGGGAGGGAGCTGGGGTGATGTGAGAGATGGGAAATGTGAGAGGAATGAGCTACAATAGTGTGGCTTGGCTCAGGAAGATTTTTGAAGGAGAACAGATACAGGTTCCAAGGAACATCTGAGAGAGGAAGGAAATTGCTGGTGTTTCTTTACAATGACTTCAAGCTGGACTTATGATATATTTCTGTTATGTTTTAGTGGCAATAATAGCAGGTATTTTATTTAAAAATCGACTATTCTTAGAGGATTGTATTCAAAAGATAAATAAAAATCCCTGTCTTCCAGCACATACCGACATAACCCTCCCCCTGCCCTGCAAAACTAGCCTGCCGAACTAGACCAAAATTTCCTTCATCTGGAAAGATGATGCTTTTTGGGGTAATAAAAAAAATTAAACAAATATTTTCTGTGTGTTTGACAAATTTAAACCTCCGACTTAGTAAATCAAATGTTCATCCTAATTTTAGATGGTAAAGACATGTTTGTTGAAATGTTTGTTAAAATTCAAAAAACCATTGGTTAGGCTTATATGTATGCCTTAACTAATGGACACAGGGGGTGAGGGCATAAGTGAGGGGGGGGGGGGAAAGGACACATATGTAACACCTTAATCAATAAAGAAAAAAATTAAAAGTCAGTAATTTTAATAAAGAACTCTTGCTCCCATTGAGATAATTTACAGGAAGCCTTCTCTTTAAGTATAACATTAATTCAATCATTAATGAGCTAGAATTATACCACACACTAAAGGGACTGATAGAAAATGGTCCCTAAATTCCATAGAATGTAATGTCTCAAGGAGGAGGAGCACAAACACAACTTTCCTAAATAAAACGTAGTTGACGCTATCATAGAGAATTGTGAAAGTGTATGGGAGTCTACCTGGAAGTGAGGTGAGGGGGTCCCCAAGGATGGCACCTCCCAGGATGCCTTTTCTCTGAAGGAGGATGGGGTATGATGGGTAATGGCACTGGGTGGTGGGAGTGGGAATGAAGGGCCAGGAAATGGAGCTGGGAAAAGACTGTGGAAAAGAATATAAGTTGTATCCTGCCCTGGAACGGAACCATTAAGACTTTGAACTGGAAAGGAGCATCATCAGAAATCAGTGCCCAATTCTTTTTAACTGACACCCTCCTAAGTGCCTCCCCCTCCTTTCTTTGGGGACTTCCCACAAGATTCAAGGCAAGACAATTCTGTTACATTCCTGCCTTTACAACCAACCCTTAAGAGAAGGTTTTTGAAGTTCTTTTAGTTTTTGATGCTGCTATTCGTTTTTTATGACTCTTTGGAGGAGGGTGGGATGGTCTGAGAGTTGTCCTCAGAAGTGTCCGAGAGGCCCTAAAAGCACATGCAGCATATGGGTGGCTTTCTTTGGTCAATGTGCTTCTAACAGCTACACTATAGCTTTAAATAAACAAGTGAAGAGAGTCCTCGAAAAACTCAAACCACCAGGCTGGCACATGCAGTACCATCATCAGGATAAGAATCTGCAACCCTTCAAACCTATCTGATGGACATCAGTTTTTAGGGAAGGTTGAGTTCAGCCTGGGGGCATTGGAAAGGGATCCGTGCCCCATTCGGCTCCCCAGTATTCATGCTCAGCTCCCCACTGGAGCCGCCATAAGAGCCTCACATTGGTTAACTCACCTTCACTAGAGTGTCATTCAGAACCTCTCTCAAGGGTTTCAATTTGCCACTCCATCTTCTCCCAATGGGTCTGAGCTAAGGATCGCTTCCAAGCAGGCAGTGCCTGAGAGAATTCCACTAAACCAAACTGGCCTCAGTATTTGAAATTTCCAGTGGTATTTTGGCACCCTGGTAACTAAAAGTGTATTGGTCTGCCCAGCAGATCACACCTTATTCAGGATTCCGACCGCCATTTTGCATGCACATACATACAGAGAAGCTATAAATTGTATAAAAATATATTTTAATGCCTTTGCTTGATTTAGGGTTATTTATTTAAAGAACAGTCATCAGTTTAAACTTTCTTAGATATCTTTTAAAAAGAGACCTGGGTTTTCCGATCATCCCTCCCAGATTCTTGTAAATGCTAACCATTTCAGAGGGTGCAGCTGCATTTTGTAATGTGTGAAAGTAAACTAAATAGTACATGGGATTCACAGGTACACCCCTTTTTATGGGGCTTGGAACATAATTTTACATTTATCTTTGCTTTTATAATGTCGGTAGTCATGATGATGAGTCAAGGCCTACTCCTTATGAATGCAGGCAACTCCTCCGTCCGTAGGTTGTTGCAATGGAAAAAGTGAGAATCACTTTATTTCAGCCCACATGATGAAACAGTTTGCAACAGCACAGCACAGGGAAGTTCTGTGTTTACTATGTGTCCAGACTGTCAAGCAATCACTAATCAGAGATATGGGCCAAAGACAGTCATTAATGAAAGTTAAATAGAATTCCCCATGGAGTGGTCGGAAAACTCATTAGTCAATAGAGTGGCAAACCCAAGGCTCGCAAGCCAAATGTGGCTCTCGAGCCGCGATGTGCTGACCACTGCCCCATGGGATGGCTGCCTTTCTAGGAGAGAGGTTATTCACCTACTTGGGTGATCAAACCAAATTCTTTGCCTTTATTCTGGAAAAAGTGGCTCCCAAGGCGAACTTTGCAGAATGTGTGATGTGATCTTATCTCTTAGAAATCTGATCTCTTGGTTTCAAGGAAACTCCCGGAATTGCTTGACTCAAAGGGTAATTCCCCAGTCTGCTCCCACCAGGGTTATATGCAGGAGGGAAACCACATGGCAAGGGGGAAATGCTCAGACTTAGAAAGTCAGAGTTCAAAGGCATATGATTCTAATCCAATCTCAGCTGATACTTGAGATATGCGACTCTACTTAATTTGTCTGAATCTCAGTTTCCTTAACTGTAAATGGGAACTGATAATGTAACCTACCTCCTAGGCAGATTCCAAACAATATATATGTGAAGTGCCCGATACCTAGGCAGATCATGGGCACTGAAAAAGTGATCACCAATATTAATGGCTCCTGAGAGCAGGGTTAACTATAAAAAAATGGAACCAAGGATTTTGATGCTGTCTGTTATCTCTGTATCTTAGAATATTTTCCCAATAGTTATATGATTAACTTCTTACTTTTTTCATATTTTCGCTCAGATATTACTTTCTCAAAGAGATCACTCACTATATTGAACAAAATAACCTATAGTTTTCCTCCCAGCATTTTAGGGTCACCTAACATCCCATCTAAAAAAAGAGTAATATGCAAATTAACCATCACTCTGTGACTGCAGCCCTATAGCCACAAGATGGCGGCGCCCAGTCCCCTCAGTCCTGCTGCTGGAGTGTCCGGGCCTCCCCGCTCCACTGCTGCTGCAGTGTCTGGGCCTGTCAGCCCCACTAGGGTTCACAGGGACCAAGTGGTGAGGCTGGATCCACCCCCAGACATGGCAGATAGAGCCCAGAAGGCAGGCCCTGGGGGATTCCTTAGTGCAGAGGCGGCGGGAACACCCCTAGGCCCAGCAGACAGAGCCCAGGCCCAGCCAGCAGGGCTTGGGAGCTTCCTTAGTGTGTTGGTGTTGATGAAGTCCCCAGACCTGGCAGACAGAGCATACATACTGCAGGCATTGGGGCTTCCTTCCCATGGCACATGGCGAGAGTGGACAGCAGGGCATGGGGGCTTCCTCTCCATGGCTGCAGTGAAACCCCCAGGTCCTGCAGAGAGCAGGGAACCATGGGAGTGGGCCTAAGCCATCAGTAGGACATCCCCTGAGAGCTCCTGGATTGTAAAAGGTGCAGGTTGGGCTGAGGGAGCCCTGTGGATGAATTTCATGCACCGGGCCTCTAGTTCTCTATAATTTTCTTATTTATTAGTTGTTGTTGTTGTTATTTTAAAAGAAAAGTATTTTTATTGATCTTTTTTTTAGAGAGAGGAAGAGAGAAGTATATATAGGAAGAAACATCAATGAAAGAAACATCAATCAGCTGCCTCCTGCATAGGGATTGAGCTGAGTCCACAATCCGGACATGTGCCCTGACTGGAAATCGAATTGTGACCTTCTGATTTATGGTCCAACACTCAAACACTGAGCACACCAGCCAGGCTGTTGTTGTTGTTATCATTCTCTGTTTTCCCATTAGAACATAAACCCATCAAAAGAGTTTTGTCTGTTTTGCCTACTAATGCATTTCCAATACTTAGTGGATTCTTGATATTTGCTAAATGAATAAAAGAAGAACTTGGCTTATTGAATTTGAACTTTGGGTCAAATAGGAGTAATAGTTTCTCACAGTACTCATTTATCAGGTTAGAGTCAGGGCAAGTCCGAGGGTGCTGCTAAATGGGGCACCTAGGACCAAGGCAAGTCATTTAACTGGCCTAGCACAGGCAAGCTTGGCAGTGTGAGTGAGAGAAAGCTTTCCTGAGATGGGCTTACGTATTCACAACATGCTCCCTCGCCTGGAATCCTTCACACATTATGCTCATCAAGCTGCATGAGGGAAGATGTCTGAGCTTTCCGTGAAACAGTAGGAAACTCTTGCTAAATCAACATCACCATCAGTGTGATGTCGATCAAGTCCACAATGTTCAATAGAAACCTGCTTTTTAAGAATTTGTGAACAGTTTCCACATCCGCTAACTATTCATGCCTTGTTCAAGCAGATTTGTCAACATCTAACCAAAATATCAATCAAATAGCAATGACTGGAATTTTAATCAACTACAGCCCTTCTCCAATAGAATGGAGATGCTACAAGGTTGATGATGCTCTTTTATCCTGACTGCAACAGGGTTCCATGGATGCTAAAGATTTAGCAGTTACATCACAAATTCCACAAGAACAAGGACCGTGTTAATATTCTGTTCCCTGCACAGTGCTTGGCACCTAACAGGCATACAATAAATATGTCTCTAATGAATGAATGAATGACCTTTGTTAACTCAATACATATTTTAAAGACCCTTCATGAAATCAAACTGACACTATTCAAAGACTAGAGATTAAAGACAAAGCTTTTTCTCAATAGGATGAATGATATTTGGCAGCAATATATATATATGAGAAAAAGATTTTGCTTTTCTCAAATCTGGCATGAGATGAGGGCCACTGTGCAATGAATTTGCTAAATAAGCTGACACCATCTGAGCTCAAATTAACAATGAAGAGAAACAAATGTGCCCAGAGGATAAGAAATAATGGTTCCCTTGCATTTTTAACCAGTCAGACCACACTTGGAAAAGAGTTGTCCAGATCCGGGTACATATTTGAAGAAAAATTCTGACTAATGGTCAGTAGCCAAGGAAGTATCAGAAGTAACAGTGGAAGGAATTGGGTGGCGAGAGAAGATGTCTCGGATTGTCAACTAGAGCAAGAAGGGCAAGTGGGCAGCACTGGATCGCCTCCCTGTCACTTTAGCTGCCGGCCAGGTCACCCTCCTGACATTCAAGAGGGCCTTATCGACCTCAGCACACCCATCAAGCTGACGACCACAATTGCATGAGGAATGAACACTTATTTTATCCCCTGAGGTTTCGTGATTGTTTATTACATAGTTTAATTGCAACAATAGATAACTAACACCAAGAGAAATTGTGGAAGGTTTATCATATATAAGAGGAAGCAACATAGTTTTATTTCTTTCAAAGATGAGAAGAGTTGATTTAAATCCTTAGTGGCTCCCAAGAAGAAAATTTGGGCTCTTAGGAAATTGGGTCTTTATAAAGATTGAAGCCATCCATTCAATGAACAGGTATGACTGAATTTGAGCTTGGAAACCAGCAAAGCCGACCACTCCATCACCGTTTGACCAGGCCCACGCTGCTAAAACTCGCCTCTCCTGACTTAACATTGGAAGGCTGGAGAATTCACCTGGGTCGGGGATGTTATCTGCTTAATTTTCTTTATGTTTCCACATTCAGGTAATAGCATAGGATCTAGCACACAGTAGACATTCAGTAATTACTGTTAAACTAAAAATGAATGGAAGATGGCACGGCTGGATCCCAGTACCTGAATCGAAGGGGTAAATTGTTGAAACTCAGTCTAAAAGCCACATAAATCTAACCAAATATTTAGAAAAGCTATTTTCCAAGCTCCCGAGAAAGGGAATGGAAGTAATAAAGAACAGGCTGAGTGTCTAGGGGACATTGAATAGAGTAAATTGAATATTTTGTGGCACCAAATTCTAAAATATTCATGTTGTTAACTTTTACAGATTAGTGAGAAGCCTATGAGAAGAGGAAGCAATAGCTAAGGAAAAGGCACTGATTCCAAGATTACAAGAACTGGTAGAAAAAGGCATCAAGATCAAGGCAATAGTATTTTAAACATATTGGGCTTTGGGTTCCTGATTCCAGACTTCTGGAACATTCTTTCTCTTGAGTTGATCCCGATGCAAGCTTAGCAGATGCCATGTTTTAAAGGTCAGTTCCCTTAGAAAGAAAGAACAAGTGTCTTCTTTTACAGACTCTTGACCCAGCTCATGAACACACAGAAAGGACTATCTCTACTATAACAGGAGTCAGCAAACTTTTTCCTAAAGGTTCATAGTTTAAGCCATACCTAGCCAAAGATATTACATAGTGAATGAGCATGGCAGTATGCCACTATAATTTTACCTATAGACATTGACATTAAATTAAATTTCATGAGTTTGAAATATACTTCTTTTAATTTTTTTTAACCATTTAAAGACGTAACAACCATTCTTAGCTTACAGGCCATAAAAAAAGATAATGTGCTGTTTTGGGCCTCTAGGCCAGAGTTTGCTCACCATGGCTGTTTAGGAATGGGCACATCTACTGCTCAATGCAAACAAAGCAGGCTGCCCCAGCAGACTCCAGTAGTGACCACTTGGATTGAATAAGAGCAACTTTTAATTTCATGATACAGCTGCATAAAGAAAAGCAGATCTTATGAGGATCACTGTGTCCTGAGCAACTCCTTTAGGATCAAGCACTGTTTTGCATGGTTTCTAATAAGCTTGGCAATTAAGGTAAATATAAATATCCATGTTTATAAAAATTCAGCTGAACTCATGAACTCTGCAGACAGTGCGGAGGAATGAAAGACATATATTCCTATATTTCTCCCTACCACCCTACGGTCTCCCCTCCCCGCCACACACAACACAGGCCATCTCTATCCTTATGTAAGTATACAACTGAACTGACAATGACTTTAGAATTGTACCTCTTATCTTCCTGTCATGGAGGCAGAAAGATAGAACTCTCTACGTTTTTGGAATCAGAGCATTAGCCTCCTCTATAGAGACTTATAAAATAAAAAAAAATTACATGTAGATGTTAAAAATAGCCTTATTCCTCAAAAGAAATTAAAATAACGATGTCCCATGGAAGAGAAAAATCTTTATAATTAATCATGTTTTTCTTGTTGCTGTGGCTGCCAGGAAACTCAGAATCAGGTTTGTGCTCTAATTATGAAAATTAAACAAGCTATTTATCCTTTGGTTATATAGATACTTTCCATGGTCCCCACTATTGTTCCCCCCTCCTCCCCAAGGATACGTTGTTTTCCTCAGGAATGGAATAAACCATGCTGGCAATACACACATATCAAGATAAGCCAAATGAAGCATTCTTTCAAATGTCCTCTTTTTCAAGAGTGTCTTCCACTGCCCCATATGTTTCTGTTCTTCATCTGGTTATTAGTTTTTGTTGCCATGGCATTTAATATTTATGCAAACAATAAAAGCTAAGTAACAATTTTTGCCCACTTCCTGTCCACTCTTAGGATTTCAGGCTGAGTGGTGAGTGATTGATTCCAACTTGATGCACCCAGAGGTGGTGAGATGGGAAGGCCTTGGGCCGTTGACTCCATGTCACTTACTAAGTAGAAAACTTTCTTTTTACTGCCTGGGAGAGTAAAATGAGGTAAAGATATCAAATTATTTGTCCTTATTTCAATCAACAGGCATTTACTGAGTACCTACTATATATTGGACATACAATAAAAATTAACCAGTTAGATTCTATATGAAAGTTTGTTCTTACCTTCCTATGAATAGGCAATAGATTTTAAACAGCAGAATGAAGAATAGAGGACAACAGTAACTAGAACTGCATTGAGGATGTAGAGGTGAAGCCTACTGTAACTTGGATACGTGGTGAAGTTTTATTAATTCAGATAGCATTATTTGGAACCTAAGACAAATTAGTCAGGAGCCAGATTAAAGTGCAATATCTCACTAAATCAAAAGAATCTGTTTGTAAATAAATAATGTGTTCTTTACAAAGTGATTTGTACCTGACTCTTGAAGTAAATCTGGCCTCTAGATTATGTGCTTTAAAAAATGGATATGCCTAAAAGCCTCTACTTTTACATGCTTAAAAAAATATAAAACAGAAGTATCCTTTTATTTTGTTTTATTGTTAACCCTTACCTGAGGACATTGTTTCTATTGATTTTTAGGGAGGAAGAGAGAGAGAGAGAGAGAGAGAGAGAGAGAGAGAGAGAGAGAGAGAGAGAGAGAGAGAGAGATGAAAGAGACACGAGACACATCAATTGGTTGCCTCCTGCATGTACCCTGACCAGGGCCAGGGATCAAACCTGAAACCCAAGTATGTACCCTTGACCTTTACTGGGAATTGAACCTACAACCCTTCTGTGTGCAGGCCAACACTTCAACCACTGAGCACACTGGCCAGGGCCGAAAGTATCCCTCTTTTAAAAATAGCATAACTTAGCTTTCCACCGAGGTGCCTGTTAGAGTAGTGAGGAATCGGCTCTAGCCAAGGAATGTGCTGGTTAAGAGTCAGGCTTGAGATTGAAGCCCAGCGGTCACACACTAGCTGGGTTACTTTGGCCAACTGTTTAATTTCCCTGCGCCTAGTTCCTTCATTTGTAAAATGAGGGTATTTTTATATCCTCCCTAGTGTAGTTATAGGAAGAAAAAGAGAATAAATGAAGTGCTTGAGAATATTGAATAATAAAATGACTAAGGGCAAGGATGTGGCACTGGACTCCTGGATTCAAATTCCAGCTCGATCCATCACTCACCTTGAGGATCCACCTAACATCCCTTTGTCTCAGTTTCCTCATCTATAAAAGGAGGGTGCTCGTTCCCTCTACCTTGTTGAGTTACTGTGGACAGTAAATAATACATGTAAAGTGCTTGGGATACAATGAGCACTAATGTCAACTTATTAGCATAATGTCTGGCATATTGTAGGCACCATATAAGCTGTAGTTAATGTTAACAGAAAGAGACAAATGGGAAGAAATGGGCACCATAAGCCTTCCCAGGTAGAAAGGTCTTAGGACTCATTCTGCCCTCTCTTTCATTTGACAGCTGGGAAAACTGAGGACTAAAGCAACAGGAAGTGTCTCCTCCAAAGTCCCTTGGCTCAGGACAGAGCCTGAACAGCAACTCTTTGGCGCGCTAGTCCACTGTTCTTGGCCTGAAACCACACTGCATCCTGAGTCTTCCTGCCTCAGGTGATGAGATTGTAATGGAAACCAGTTTTCTCATTTCTGTTCTTCAAAGGTAAAAAAAAACTGGTCAGGAATCAAGGGGTGAAACAAAGTGAGAGCAGCCACTGGCATAGAGACAAGATTAAATACTCTTCCTGGAGATGGGATGTATCTGGAAGGCATCAGGATTTGGTTTTTGGTGAAACATGCCAAGAATTTATAGGTGAAACATATAACTATGAGAAATGAGAATGGCTTTGGGGAATTGTAGACTGATCAGTTACACTTCTGGATAGGGTCTGTTGATGGAATCATTATTCATATAAATAAAAACAACCTGATTATTTAAATAAGAGAAAATATACGAAGAGACTCATTTAGTAAAGCCTTTTAGTGGCAGAGGGCAAAGAAGTTATTTTGGATAAGCTTCTCATTAAAATGTATTTTGAAAAACAGAATTGAGTGATGGGGTGATCATTGCTATAAATACTTCAAAGGAAGAGACTATTCAGAGCATCTAGCTCAACACTGTTATTTACAATGAGGAAGAGAAACAGAAAGAGCAAGTGGCTTGCTCAAAGTGACTTGGTTAGTTTAGATCATCATGATAAGCTTATGGCTTAAAGCTAAAAACAGAAGTAGAATGAATGAACATCACTGCTGAAGTTGCCACCACGATTCGCTGAGAGCTTATTAGATGCCAACAACACACTAAGTTGAACCATATACTCTATTCCTCACACATCAGCGAGGTTGGTACTGTTATTATACCACTTACAGATGATGAAATAGAAGTTTCAGGAAGGTTGTGAGTGACATTACCACTTGCATCAGCACATTACCATTGCCACCTTTTTCTGAGTACATACCATGTACTAGGTATACATAGTAGTTGCTTTACCTGCATTAGCTTATCTAGTTCTTACAATAACATTCTTATAAGGTCAGTACTATAGTTAACCCTTATTTTACAGATGAGAAAGGTAAAGCATAAGGTTAAGTAACTGGCCCAAGGTCACTTAGCTGGGAAGTGGCTAAGTCAGGAGATGAACCTGGGACTCTGTCCTTAACATCTTCAAGAATAATAGGAAGTAAAAAGTGCACAGAAAAATTCCACTTGCAAATCTTTGATTCTTCCAGTAGAAAAGACCCAAGCTCATAGGGATATATAAATATAGTGAAGATCTTTTTATATATATTTTATTTTTAGTTTTTAAATTGATGTTAGAGAGAGAAAAAGAGGGAGGTTGGGAGGAGGGAAGGAGGAAAGGAGGGAAGGAGAGAGAGAAGAAGAGGGAGACCGAGAGGGAGAAGATAAGAGAGAGGAAGAAGGAGAGGGAGAGGGAGAGGGAGAGGGAGAGGGAGAGG
>PVJN01026730.1:0-28779 GCA_004026805.1 Lasiurus borealis | reverse complement strand
TCTTCTTCTTCTTCTTCTTCTTCTTCTTCTTCTTCTTCTTCTTCTTCTTCTTCTTCTTCTTCTTCTTCTTCTTCCACATCCTCCTCTTACTTCTCCTCTCCTTGCATTGAGAAGAAACCTAAAACTATGTTATGCCCATTTTACAGAGAATCATACCAACAGAACCTATCAATGAACTGCTTATGAAGAAGTCAGTCTTGGTCTCTACAATGTCTTCCTCTTCATGGCTTATCATGATATCCTCCCCTCTTCCTATTCACCAAATATCAATTTCCCTGACTACTTCCTCCTTTTGTACATTCCTGATGTCCTTTTCCCACTCACAGATAAACAGCACATTTTTCGCCCACACAATTCAGGAGATGTGACATGTAGATGTAAAAAGCCTCAGAATACTGGTAGAAAAGATCCAGATAGATTGAGTGAGTGGCAGGATTGTGGGGTAGAAGAGTGCTTGGGTTTCCAAACATGTGCATCACTTCAGGGATCAGACAGAAAACAAGCATGGAAGGCACAGTAAACCACAACTAAATGAATATGTGGACATCTGGGGTTTAATAATAACTACTCTTATATATTGCACACTCATTATGTATCAGACATAGCTCTGGGTACCTCCTCTGCTTCATCTCAATTTATACTTAAAGTTCTTTTAGGTAAACAATTCTATCCTTATTTTACACAGAAGGAACTGAGGCTCTGGAAGATTAAGCTGAGTCTAGATTTAAATCTGCATCATTTTGAATCTAATGTTACAGTAGATTGTAAAAATAACCACAAGTGTTTATAGTACATTCTATTAAGAGGTGAAATCTATTATCTACTCCCCAAAAAATGGGGTGGCTCATGATACATTTTATCCAATAGAATGCAGAAAAAGTGTTGTGGCCATTTGATATTAGACCTTAAGAGGCCTCATTTCTTCTCTTCTTGGGACACTTGCCACCAGAATCATGTGAGCAAGCCTGAGAGAGCCTCCTAGAGAATGTGAGAACATGTAGAGAGGATCCATTGCTGCCCAGCTGAGATTGGCCAAATCACTCAATCAGCAAAACCTACCCAGCTGAGCCCTGCTCAAATTGCTGGTCTTTAGAATTTGAGAG
The DNA here is from genome assembly GCA_004026805.1 of Lasiurus borealis. Classification (NCBI taxonomy): domain Eukaryota; kingdom Metazoa; phylum Chordata; class Mammalia; order Chiroptera; family Vespertilionidae; genus Lasiurus; species Lasiurus borealis. The sequence continues at coordinate 27,676 of PVJN01026730.1, read as the reverse complement.
AGGCAATTTACCACAAACTGTGACAGCTCCTGTATGCTCTTGCTGGGTATGCAAACAGGTAAGACCTTGACTACTCTCCACCTGGGCCATAGCAACCTTGAGGGATCTGGTAATGCTTCCCTTTAGGACAAAAAGTAGGCTTGCTATAAAAATGATCCCAATATCAGTGTCCTATGGTTGTCATTCAAAACTACTGGGTGTGCAGCATCCAACCTGGACCCCTCCCTTTTGTCCCCATGGTCCTTGAGGACTAAGAAAAACCAGCATCATCATAGTGACTGATGTTCATTCATACTGCTTTCTCAGCCATATATAATAAAGCCCTTTATCTCTGTCTAAGGAATGACATGTCTTCTGCCATCATTTAAGAAACAGTACCAGTAAGCTTATTAGCCTGAAAGTTGAATAAAATCTCAAACTGACACATATTTGTAAGAGAAATAAATGGTTGCTGTTTTAAGTCACTAGATTTTCACTGGGCAGTAATAGTTAACTGGTACAAATGCCTGCAGTTTGACCCCTCTGCCAGTGATGCCCAGCCTGTGGATCCACCAATGGACTCAGATAAGTTTAGGAATGAAACTGAAATTTTTATTTTATTCCTAACTATTTTTAAAATGTTAACTATTTTTATCAGTTACCTGTGAAGAAGCATATTATGCCAGTTTCCATTTTTGTACTTATATTAAATTAAAAGTGAATTGATGTAAAGGAAAGCATTAACAATAATTCAAGATGGAACGTGAACCTGAAAAAGACTGATGGCAGGACACAAATAACTGATTTTTAGGAAACACTATAGAAATCCAGATTGATTCTTATTGAATGAAATGGCATCCCTCTAATTGATGCATCACAAATGTGAGGGTGAGCTGGTAGGTCATGAGTGATGTTACACTTCAAATATGACTGAGGAGAAAAGTTACTCTACCTGAAAACAATACACATTTAAGAAAGTCTTTTCTCTCAAAGATAGCCATTCAAGGAAAGAACCAAATGCCACAGGCACCTAGATTGGAACTATACACATTCTGTTGGAACAGAAGAATCTTTAATGTAAAAGCAAATATTTGATTTCTGTTACATCAAAGAACAGATACTACAGGGAGAACAAGCTGGCCAATGGTGTTATTATGGCACTTCCCATTTCTCCTAGCATTTCTCTAAATGGGAAATGTTAGCTTGTAGTAATATTTCATCTTCATGCTCTAGGCTGGCAAGCTTTGAGTCACTCTCAAAGCTCCTTATGAACACCTGAGAAGAACTATACAGACTTCTCAAAGATAGCTGTGATATGATATGATAGTATAAAAAGAACTTAATCACCTATTCAACAATGTCTTTATTTCAAAGAAAAGGAGGTGAGGACCACAGAGGGGGCAAACCTCCCTTTCCCCAGGAAGGAAGAGAGGAAAGCTATCTACACTCTTACTGGTATGGTGTTTATATCTTGAAAATGATGTTACATAGCACATATTATTCCCTTAAACTAATGTTTCCCTTATAGTAAATAAATAGCAAAACAAACAAACAAACAAAAAACAACCTTTAACTCCTTAAACAGTAATGGCAAATTAACATATTGGTGTCCATGTTTATCTGTTTTGGTCTCTTCCTTTTTTGGACTAGACTTTATCTAAAATGTCCTCGTCTGACTCTTCCCATTATTGCTTGCTCTTTCTGCAACCAGCATTCAGCCAGACAACACATTACAATGTTGTCCAACTACAGCTTGTTAATGTCTCTGAGTTTCTCTTCCCCCCTGACTCCATTTCTACAAAACTTCCCTGGTTAGGTCCATCATCAATGTTCCCTTGGACTACTGTTACACTTTGACAATTGTCCCCCAACTCTAAGCTGGCTTCCTTTCAAATGCATGCAGGATAAAATCTGAATTCCTTAGCAGTCTATCAAGTTGTATAGATCTTACCCTCTCCATATTTCTAGCTTCATCTCCTGTAAGTGTCCATTTTATCAATAATGAAGTACTTATAGTTAGTTCCTTCTGATACACAAGATTCTTGTGCATGATCCCATTACCCTGCTCATAGAGCAACCACATACCTGGTACACTCTACTCCTCCCCTAACAGTTAATCTTCCTAGATACCTCCTATTCACCAACACTCAGTTCAGATAAGTTCCTCCAGGATGCTTTGTACTGCCCACCCCTAGTAAAGTGGAACAAGCCCATCTACAAGACTTTGTACCCAAGTCCCTTGTAGGACTTACTCTTCATTTTCAATAGCAAGTATCTGTGTTCATGTGCTTTGTCTCACAAGCTATAGGCTTCTTGAGACTTGTGATAATTTATATCACACTACATTCTACATAATGTTTGTTTGTTTGTTTTTAATTCTGGCAAAATAATAGAATCACCTGGGGAAACTTTTAAAATACCTATGACCAGACCCCACTCTAGATCAAAAAGAATCTTAAGGGTAGAGCAAGACACACTCAATGCCTCAGGACCTTTACACTGGCTGATCCCTCTACCTGAGGAGCCATTCTCATATCCCTCCTTCTGCTTCAAGTCTTTTCCTCAGGTGTCACTTTTTCAAGGAGGATGACTCCCATCTCTCTAAATTTGGGATCATCCTTCTTCCACACTCTCCTATCCCTATTAACAGCATACATTATGCAGCCATGTTATACAATTCACTTTTCAATTATAGTTTTGTTTATTGTCTGCCTCCCCAAGTGCAAGAAATAAGAATTATCTATTTTGTTTACTAATGTAGCATCAGTGCTTGGAACATAGGTGATAGGCACTTATGCTACAGTATCTATTTTATTATTTCTCTCTCTCTCTCTCTCTCTCTCTCTCTCTCTCTCTCTCTCTCTCTCATAGATGAATGAATGGATTCTGTTGGCCATTTCTGCTTTAGTGCAAAGAGATTTTTATAAAATTATGGAAGTTTGAAGAAGTGGAACTGATTAATTCTGCTTCTAGTAATAAAAAATGCTTCATGAAAGAGAAGACAATTAAGCTGAGCCTTGAAGGATTTTCTAGGCAGAGAAAGATGGTAACTTATTAAAATAAATAGTATTTTGGTAAGCACCAAGCTCAGCTCATAGTCCAAGATACTTGTTAAAAACCAAAGGACAACTAAAGTAAAGGAAACAGCTGGAGCACAACATTGAAAAAGTGCCTGGACTATTTTGGATTAGTATAGTGGTGAAATAATGTTTGAAAAAAAATGGAACTGATAAATTTTGACTAAATTTGATAATGTATTTATTATTATTGAAAATGATATTATATGGCATATATTATTCCCTTGGCTTTAGCTTAAGGCTTAAGCTAATGTTTTATAACATTCTGGAAGTGTTATAAAAATCTACAAGTGTTTTTAATTTCATACACACACATGTGTGTATGTGTGTGTGTGTGTAATATGCTAATTAGACCAGACAGCCAAACAACATTCTGGATGAAGCCAGGGCTTCCAGGGCCGAGCCCTTTGTACGAATCTATCAAAATCTGTTCATGTTGCTTACTGTCATTGACATACTTGTTACCTACATCTTCCTCCTTATTTTTCACATAAACCTTGCATTATTATTCTACTCAGTGTGTATCTTTAAATGTATTTTCTACCAACCTCCACCTCACCTTCATTAGTATAAATGATGTTTTGTTCCTACTCATCATAGTAGTAATTGCCTATAAAGTATATAACAATAGCTGCCATATATATATATATATATATATATATATATATATATATATATATTACTCTAAAACCTACTGTGTGTAGACACTATATTAAAGACTGGATACATTGACATAGAATTCACCCTCTCTTATCAAGTTCAGTGGTAGGGGGCACGGTAGGGCTAGAAAAATTGCAGAAAAGAGAGTAAGTGATAGAGTGTGCATAACTCTAAAATATTTCAGAAACACAGAAGAGGTACAGCTAATCTAACAAAAGGAGACTGGGGATATTTCTTGGACAATTTTAGTTTGGGCATTTTTTTTTCCTTAAAATGAACACATTAGACAATTTATGGGGTCCTAAATTATATTATGAGAGACATACTTTCACAGAGACAGTTATTATCCTAAACTCCTTAAATCACATATTAAAAGAAAAATAGTTTTCTGATAAGACCTTAACCAATTCTCCTTTCATTCAAAATTCAATAATATATACTGCTAAAATAGTTTGTTTTCCTATGAGAAGTATCAGAAAAAAGCTACTGGGATTTTTGTTAAAGGAGTAAAAATTCTTAACAGTTTCATTACTAAATTCTAATCAAAGATAAATAGTGATTAAACACTTGGAGAAGAGAAGGGAAGAAGAATATTTCAAGAATAGAATATATGTGCAATAGCCTAAAAGTAAAAAATGAATGGCCAGTGTGGAGATCCTAAGAATATGTTGTAATATGGCAGGAGTGTCGGGGGGATGGCTAAGAGAACCCTTGGGATTTGGACTTGGTGCTAAAGGTGCAGGAGTAAGCCCAAATCATAAAGATCATGCTGAGGACTGTGGACTATATCATAAAGTCATGAGTAGCCATAAACTAGGGATGTAGTAGGAGAGGACCCTAGAGAGAAACCAGTGCAGTGATCCCTAAAATAAGATTTCAGGCAAGGGATGAGAAAAGGCAACACCAATCTGAGTAACAGATGGAGGCATAATCAGCAGGACTTGGTGACTGATGGAATGTGGGGGGCTGATGGAGAAACAGGTATGTGGGATAACTCCCAAGTTTCTGGCTTGAGCAGCTTAATGCCTGGAAGGTGCCACTCACCGTAATGCATGAGGTGAGCAATTTTTATGCATGTGAAGTTTGAGTTCCCATTTTAGCAGGTGAAGATGCCTTATTGGCAGACTTCAGGAACTCAGGGGAAGGAACAGGGATAGTGATATGAATGAAGAAATACTATGAGCATGTAGATCCTCTGTAATTCATCAGTTGCCTATTTCTCTCTGTAGTATGCCAGGGGTTGGCAGAAATATGCCAGGGGGATCACAAAACCCCAGCCATCTTCTTGGATCATAAATATACTTAAATATGTGAAGAAAAGTACACATTCAAATAAACATGAATATGTTAAATTCTGGAGTATAAAATTTATATATGGATTTTTACTATAAAACCAAAGTGTCCAAACAAATTGCTGGTTCATTGAGTTGCCCATAGAATCTCAGTTTCATATTACAGCCACAGAAGCCCCTCTCACTACACCCCTAAGAACCAAAGACAGACAGAGAGAAAGAGAGAAAGAGAGAAAGAGAGAGAGAGAGAGAGAGAGAGAGAGAGAGAGAGAGAGAGAGAGAGAGTGTGTGTGTGTGTGTGTGTGTGTGTGTGTGTGTGTGTGTTTGGGGTACACCCCCAAGAACCAAAGACAGAGAGAGAGAAAGAGAGAGAGTGTGTGTTTAGGGGTGGGGGTTCCACACACTCTGTCTTTGATCTTTTTGGGGGAACATTTAAACAACTCTGCACTAAAGCAGTCCACAGGCCCACTGTGATTTAGGTCCCAATGAGCAGATCATTCAAGAGTTCAGTCCAAAAGAATTTTTAACACACCTTCTAGCTGTGAGTGTTTAAAAGGCAGTGAGCTGCTGCTGTGTTCTCACTCAGCTCTGTCTCCTCATATCTGCAGAGACTGAAAGAATTCCTGTTGAAACTTTGAAATGTGGAAAGAAACAGCAAGCTATTTGGACATTATCATTTCTTTGGAATGACTACAATACTTTGGAGTGAATATAGCACTTGGGTTGCAATTTTCATCTTATACTACGTTAAGACCTGTCTTTCACAAATCTTGAATGTACTTTAAAAGGGTCCTGCTGAGAAATCAGAAGCTTCTTTTATATTTTGGTGTTACCTGCTGCCTTCAAAATATATATTATAAAGTGTAAAAAAATTTTGTTACCATCAGGTACCTCAATGTGAAGAATACTCAGCACTTACTGACCTCAAAGTGATAGGTTTGACTCAAAGAAATGCTATTTTTAAAGGTGTTAAAACCAGCTAATGAAGGCCTTCTGTCTGAGAGAAGCATCTTTACACACAATGACTTCAGGATTTGTGGTTAAACAGCAGCTTACTGCCTGCCTCATGGTAGAAATTTTATATCCTTTCACAAATATTAAATGAACAGAAGTAATAGTGCAGCATGCAAAAACCATGAGAAGTTTAGGTCCTTTTTTTCAATGATAACATCCTACTTCTTAGACCCATGATGTAGATTGTGACATTAATGCAAAGGATGTTCCATCTTTGGAAGTCTGACAGAGTCAGGTTTTTCTCCCTGGCATCTCCTCATCCAGCCAGGCCTTTCTTAGTAAAAGAAAATCTCATCACTATGTGCTCTATTTATTTCCTAACTGAGTCATTCTTATCACGAATACTCCTCCAGTGTTAAGCCAATATTTCTTTGGAAGTGGAGGGAGGGTAATTTTTTGTTTTTTTAAAGTTCACTTAGCACCTACTGTGGGATGACTCAACTATTTCTCTAATCTAGTTTTAAAGCACAATAGGCATTGCTATTCTAATTTTACAGTGTCTCTCTTGCCAAATATATTATGCATGACAAGATATTCTGTCTACTAACTACATTTTAAAAGTAATTTGCCATCTTTTCAAATGGAGACAACTTTTTTTTTTAATCAACAATTATTTAGTGCTCATTTTCACAAATAAAGGAACTGGAGCTCTGGGAAGAAGTAACTGTTGACCACTAAGAAAGTTGTAGGACCATGCTTCAAACTCAGGTCTGTGTGATGAGAGAGAAAAGGCTGGCAAAGTTAGCTGAGATGAAATATAGCTTTAATTACAATCAAAGAAGCTGAATTTGATAGAACAAACATTCAGATACAAAGTGTTTGACTAAAAAGGTAAGGCTATCAGAATGCTATTTTAGAAAGACTCATTAATATCAGGGACTTGAATTGCTAGGGAAACAAATAATTATACCAAGCTAGAGGGGGCAAAGATAAGATATATAAAAAAAAAGTTGAAAGATTCAGTATTATCCAAAATAACAATAAATAGAATTAAGGAAGGAATTTTATAATTAGATGTCAGCAATGAATGATGAACCAAGGCTAAATTATAAATATCTATATCTACTTTTATATAGATGTATTAGTGATTCATGGCAGTAAAAAAACTGAGGGGTGATTTTATAACATTTCTACTCTCTGAAAGAATGTTTCATATATTTTGAAGCTAGCTATTCTCCTCTGTAAGGACAAGATGAAATGAAAGAGCCTTAAATGGCAGAAAGGAGGATTTAGCTTGGACATCTACACTAATAAAAGGAAATATGCAAATTGACCATACATCCATGATGCCCACCAGCCAATCAGGAGTGAGTATACAAATTAACCTCCCCAAAAGCTAACTGGTTATTTGCATACACAGGAGCAGAGTGGCTGGAGTGGGGTAGCCACTTGCACACATGCTGGCACCAAGCAGACTGCATTCTGGGGACAGGTATCCCTCCCAACCCAGGCCACTCTGAGCCTATAGGCCTGCAAATAGGCCCAGAGCAGCTAGTGTCTCAGAATGACCCCCAGCCACTCCGGACCTATGCATGCAGGCAAGGAGCAGCCAGGGGTGGGGTGGGAACATCTGCTGTGTCATCCTGGCAACACAGTAGATGTTCCCACCCCAAGGCTGCTTACACATGTGCTGGTGTCAAGAGGCCCATGTCCCAGGAACAGGTGTCCTCAGGAGCCAGGCCACTCTGAGCCTGTAGGCCCACACGTAGGTCCAGAGCAGCCAGCGTCCTGGAACAACCTTGACTATTCCAGGCCTATGTGCACAAGTGTGGGACAGCCAGGGGCAGGGCGGGAACATCCTTGGGATGCAGGTGCTCTGAGCCAGCACATACAAGTGGCCAGGGTCAGGATGGGAATGTCCCCTGAAGTGAGTGAGCAGACAGCAGAGCCCTGCTTGCCCTTGGCCATGGCAGCGAGGGACAAGCAGTTCCCCACGGGGCCCACACATAGAGCAGACACCAGGGCCCTGCTTGCCCCTGGCCCAGCTGTTAAGGGCAAGCAGGCCCCCACAGAGAGCAGATACCAGGGCCTGCAGTGGCATCAAGCAGACAGGTCCATAGAGAGCAGAGAACCACAGGGAGCAGACTTTAGCCATCAATAGGACATCCCTTGAGGGCTCCCAGGTTGGAGAGGGTACAGGTTAGGCAGAGGGACCTCCAACCCCACCCCATGCACAGATTTTGTGCATAGGCCTCCTAGTAGGGTTTGTAAAGCAGGGGAGTAGTTTTGATGTGGAATCAGGATAGTATATCCTTTCCCAGAATTCCTTGTATGTCGGGACAAGAATCCATGTATATAAGCTGTAGGAAATTCAGGTTAGGACCAGATCCTCCTGTTTTCATTTCATTCCACCTAAATTGCTGCTGAATATCAGTGGCCATCAAGAGTAAAGAACATAAACTTAGTGATTTTGCTTTCTTTGGACCCAATGAAAGAAAAAGATAGAAACTTAAAGCTTCCTTGAAAGGTCTATTGTAGCCTACTAATTTTGTGTTTTTTACTTCATTTTATCATTGAAATACTCAGAAAATAACCACAGTGGCATCTCCTATCAATGATGATTTAACAGTCACAGATCTTTCAATTCCAGCTAAGATTACATTGTTCTTAAGTGTATCTGAAAGACACATGGTCGATCTGCTTCACATGGCAGCAGATGAATAAGCATTTGCTTCTAATTCCACCTACTACAGCTCCCTCTTTCTGTTGCTTTTAAAAACATCTGCTATCTGAGATGAGGAAGATATGTCACTATGAACAACTGCTTTGTTGGGAATAGCTGCATTTCATTTCTGTCATCTGCTCAAAGTAAAACTCAAGTTCACTTACAGCTAATACCAGTACAGTGAACAAAAAAATCCTTACAGGTTCATCTATAAAGATAACATCTAAGATGTTCACCTTAACATACCCTACATTTATGTAACTTAATATTTTTCACTATGTTATGCATGATATGTGCAAAAGAATATATGTAATATAAAGGGAAGTTTTGAAGCATTGTATTAAAAAACATCAATTTAAAAACTAGAATGTGATAAAGAATTTTATATATTCTCTGTTATCTATCCTGTACTTCTGTATCCTTTATGCTTTAACAAAACTTTAGCTTTCTGTTTATCATTTTATGATTTTAACACTTACATATAAATCTACCCCAAAATATGTTGTGCCAATTTGCTTTTTTTCAAGCTTCTTATAAATGTTATTACACTACATGCAGTTTTCTTTGACTTGGTTTTCCCACTCAAGATTATTTCAAAGACTAGAGGTCCGGTGCATGAAATTCATGCACGGGGGTGGGAGAAGGTGTTTCTCAGCCCAGCCTGCACCTTCTCCAATCTGGGGCATCCTTCTCACAATCCAGGACTGTTGGCTCCCAACTACTCACATGCCTGCCTTCCTAATTGCCCCTAACTGCTTCTGCCTGCCAGCGTGATCACCCCCTAACTGCTCCCCTGCCAGCCTGTTTGCCCCTGACTGCCCTTCCCTGCAGGCCCAGTAACCCCCAGCTTTCCTCCTTTGTTGGTCTGGTCACCCCTAACTGCTCTTTTCTGTAGGCTTGATTGCCTCCCCAATGCTCTCCCCTGCTGGTCATCTTGTGGTGGCCATCTTGTGTTCAAATGGGGGCAGGATCTTTGACCACATGGAGACAGCCATCTTGTGTGTTGGAGTGATTATCAATCTGTATAATATTCTTTTATTAGATAGGATAGAGGCCTGGTACATGGGTGGGGGCCAGCTGGTTTGCCCTGAAGGGTGTCCCAGATCAGGGTGGGGATTCTTTTGGGTATAGGATGGCCTGGGCATGGGGTCTGTGGTGGTTTATAGGCCAACTACCCAAGTGGAGGCCCTGGGATTTATTTAGTTCTACAACTGAAACTTTGTAGCCTGGAGCAGAGCTAACCCTCCTGCTTTCTTGATGGCAGCAGCCATTTCTGTTGGGATTTATTTATATACTATAATTGAAACTTTGTAGCCTTAAGCAGAGCCTAAGACAGGCCAGGGCTGCAGAAGCTTGGCTTCCTCCATCGCCAGGGGAACCCTAGCCTATTTTTGTTGGGATTTATTTACCTTCTATAATTGAAACTTATAGCCTTGAGTGGAGGCCTGGGCCCACCAGGATGTGTGGAAAGCTTGGCTTCCTCTATCGCTGGGGAAACCCAACCCTCCCTCCTGCTCTCTCTGTAGCCACAGTTATCTTGGTTGGGGTAAATTTGCATACTCACTCCTGATTGGCTTGTGGGCATGGTTTGTGGGTATAGCAGAATGATGGTTAATTTGCATACCATTCTTTTTTTTTTTTTTTTTAGATAGCATGCATCCCTGCCCATTCACTTGTATTGCTGTATAGTCTTCCATTGTGTGAATATACCATAAATTATATTTGCATTCTCTTATTGGCATACATTTGTGATTTCCCAACTTCTATGTTTTTTTCTTTAGGAACAAAGTTGCTACCATCAATGAATATGTACAAGAGTTTATCTAGGATAGATAAGCCGGGGTGGAAGTACGAAGTAATAATGTTTAACTGTATACAATAATGTTATTTTTCAAAAAAAAATGTTATACCCATCAGTAGTATATAAGAAACAATCTCAATAGCATTTGCAGTATCAGGCTTCCTAAAGTTTTGCTCATATAATTGTTTATTATATAAAATGGGCCATAATTTAGTTTCCTTTATTATTTGATATTTTCTTATATGTTTATTCATTTTTTGGTTTATCTTTCTTTTTTAAATATGTCCCTATTATTTTTTCTATTGTATTGGTTGTTTTTATTTTTATCAACTTGTAGCAGCTCTTTATATATTTTCTTTTTGACTATTTAAGTTGTAAATACTCTTTCTCATTTAAAGACTTGGATTTTCTTTTTCTTTGTGCTATCTTTTGATATACAGAATTTTAAAAATTTAATGGAGTTTACCAAATCTTTAAATTTATGGGTTTGTGTTGATATTCTCTATTTTATTTTAAAATGTTTAAAACTTTGCCTTTTTCACTTATGTATTTAACCAAACTTTTGTTAATTTTATGCCTGATGTGAGGTGGGGATCAATTTGATTTGTCTTTGTTTATTAATTTGTCTTCCTTTCTTCACTATTTATGATAGATCTTCCTTTCTTCAATGTTCTGTTATTACATTTCTATCATATATCAAGATTCAATATAGTTAACAACTGCTTATGCCATGTTCTGGGTAATCCCTTCAGTGTTTTATAGATAATTAAATCATTAAATACCAATTATAACTTTATGAAGTATGTACTATTTTCATTTTTTAAAATAATTAGAAAATAGAGGCATGAGTGTTAATAACTTGGGTCTGAAACTAGTATCCTTAATTTTTGTTTTCAGGTCCTCTGTTTATTTAATTAGTCAATTTGCTTCTAAAACCACACTGTCTTCATTAGAATCGTGTTGTTTTTTTTTCTGAAGTATTTTTCTGTTCCTAAGCTTTAATCTTGTATATATTTTATATCATGCTGTCAAGTTTGTCAAAAAATCCTTTTGGGGATTTTATGTAAATTGCATTGAATTTATATAGGTCAATTTGGAAGGAATGACATCTTTATGAAATCTTTATATCCATGGCCATGGCATGCACTACATTTAAGCCTTGCTTAATAAATTTAAATAAAGGTTAACATACATTATTCCCATAAAGGTTTTGGATATACATTGCTAGATTAATTCCTAAGTTTTTAATACACAGTTTTATTTGTATTTTACATAAAGGTAGTCTACCACACTTCTAGAAATAGTAATTTTTTAACCACTTGACATAATTTAGAGGCATCTTTTGATGGTAGATCTGTTAATTTCTCTGATAGTTTTGCTTCCTATATGTTAAAGATATATATTATATGTATACAAGTTTAGAATATTACCCATGAAATAAGCATTTTATCATCATGTAATCATCTTCTTTGCCACTAATAATCCATTTTATTTTAAAGTGAATTTTGCCGAAACCGGTTTGGCTCAGCATCGGCCTGCAGACTGGAAGGTCCCGGGTTCTATTCCGGTCAAGGGCATGTATCCTGGTTGCAGGTGCGTCGCCAGTGGGGGGCGTGCAGGAGGCGGCTGATCGATGTCTCTCTCTCATCGATGTTTCCAACTCTGTATCCCTCTTTCTTCCTCTCTGTAAGAAATCAATAAAATATATTTAAAAAAATAAAAAATAAAAAAATAAAGTGAATTTTGCCTGATATTTGTAAACTAACCCAGCTTTCTTTATTTAGCATTTGCAAAGCATATATATTTCCCTTGTTTACTTTAAAACTTTCTATGAATTTTTATATTAGGTGTGTATCTTATCAAATGGCATATAAAGTGGATCTGTGCTATTTAAATGCTAATTTTTCTTTTTTAATTGGCAAACTTAATGTACACACGTTTTTATGTGATTATTTGAAATTTTTTTTCCTATATTGAGTTTCTGTCATGCTCTGTTTTTGCTTTGTATCCTTTCTTAAATTTTTAGATTGATTATAATTTATTTTTTTCTTTACATTTTATCAATCTATTAGTTTTACACCCATACACTATTTCTAATATTTTAATAATTACATATTAAATTTTCCATATATCTATTACTTGAAATGTAAACTTTATTAGTATCTTACCAATGACACGTTGGCCCACCACACTCACACAAGTGCACACACATCTACAAACAAAACAAATAATCAAAATCCATTTATTCCTAAGTTAATATAAGAATCTCACATTTGGCTGAGACCAGTTTGGCTCAGTGGATAGAGCGTCAGCCTGCAGACTGAGAGGTCCCAGGTTCGATTCAGGTCGGGGGCATGTACCTTGCTTGTGGGCACAACTCCGGTGGGGGGTGTGCAGGAGGTGGCTGATCAATGTCTCTCTCTCATTGATATTTCTGATTTTCTATCCCTCTCCCTTCCTCTCTGTAAAATATCAATAAAAATATATTTTAAAAAAATCTCACATTTGGCTTTCTACCTTGATGGAGTTTTGAGAATTATCAGTAAAATCAGGAACACAAATTGCAATTTTGTAAAGACATTTTCTGTAGGATAACCTCCCAGGGTCTTACTGTTCTCTGTTCCCTGCTCTAGTTCTAATCATTGTTATTCTACCTGGGAAAAGTTATCCAGGTGATAGATTTTTGTCTATTCAATTTGTCTATTCAATTTGCTTTCAGTTATTGTGGCTGGGACAGCAGAAAGAAGCTGAGTCACAGGGTAAGAAAATCATGAGTTTAGTTTCTTTGGCTTATGTGTTCTGGCTTTAACTGACAGAATCTTCCAGTCATTTATTATGTTTTTTTTTTTTTTTTACCTTGTAGGTATTTTATGGGCAAACCTCTGGTGAAAAGGAGGTTTCCAATATGTATTTTTTTCTATCACTATATCCTGATACCAAGCTCCCTGAGCCAACATTTATATGGGTACATCACCTCCTACAGAAGTAATCTTATATAAGACATTTAACAATGTATAAATCATGGTCTGAAAAATGACCAAAAAATGGGTACATTTTATTGAATTTACTGTTTATTTATTATTCACTTACTATTAAAACAGTAGGTCAAGGTTCATGGTATGCATAGAATACTATTAAATGTTTTCCTTTCATGACACTTACGTTTTTATTATAAATTATCATTTCTAAAACAAAATATTATATTTATTCTAGACAGAGGTTTTAATAGATGTCCCTTTCTGGTCTTTAAAAATGCATTTCTGGCATTTAAATGCCAATAGTGCATCTAATAGCTGACTTGGTCCAAGCTCCAAACTTCCATGAGTGGGCAGGTTCATTCCTGGATCAGATTCACTCCTGCAGTGTTTGGCAAAATACTCTTAGGATTTGGCTTCCTCTCCTATGAGTCTAAGAAACTCTATGAAAACTTAGTCTATTATGTTATCAAATCTTTGCTCTTTAGCTCTAAATTATGAAAAATCAATTACCTTTGAGTAAGGAACTTGGAATTATTTTCCTCTGGAGCCCCACCACTTCATACCTTCCTCATCTGAACCATGACAATCATTTCATAACTGGGCTTGGTTTCCAATTACCCCCTTATCTGTGTTCCAGGCTCACCAAGCCTATTGTTCTGCCCATGTCTCATAATTCCACCTTTCCATTCAACTAACATTTATGGATTGCTTAGTCTGTACCAAACACTGGGGATACAGAGCATACAAAGATGCAATTTTATCCCAAATTCATGCTGTTCCCCTACATAGAATAACTCTCTAGCAACTCCCAATAATCCTTGAAAAGCCACTGAATGTCCCTTTCCTTTTGTGGCCTTTCTTAACTACCTCATTTTTAGAGGAGTCATCATCTGACCTCCTAGTATTTCTATGATAGTGGCAAGATAATTTGACCACTATGTTTCACTACTTTTTCTTTTTCTCTGATTCCAAACACATAACCATGCTGTATTCTTTGCCTCTGGATTCTGACAAGTATGGTGGCAGAATCATCACAATCTAAAGGCTCTGATGTCCTGTTAAAGAACTATTCCAAGTATCCTGATTTTGGAGAAAAAAGTGAAGAAATTATGGGTTGCAGGTGGAAGGTAGAGAAGAGAGAGTGTCTTTGAAATCCTGGGAAGTAGGTGGGGAAAACTGCAGGAGTTTGAGAAGGAAATAGAAACCTGTGGGTCTGGAGAGAGGGAAACCTACAGAAGAAGGTGTGAGGTGACTGTAGATAATCCAAGTCGTGATGAATGAGATCCTCAGCCTCACTATTGATTTCCATGCTTCACATGTGCCAGGGAAGCAGGAAAGCATGAGATCTGAAAAAACCATGGGAGTTCAAGCAGTACTTTATGGCTTCATGGAAACAGCATACAGTGTTGACCACACACTCAAGAGGCTCAGTCCTATGAAAAGTCAGTCCTGTGCATGTCCTCAAAATTTTGCCTACACCTGAAAGAATGACAATTCTCCAAGAAGAGGTAGAAGTCGAGTATTCTTCTATATAGTATTGAGGGCAAATAGTAGGAAAGGAAGTTAAAGAATATAATATTTAATGCACATCTAATTTTGTACATTGAGATTCTTAGCAATTACACAGTTTTCATTATAACATGCCTCAATTCATTCTATAATCATTTACCTCCCCTCAAATTCTGAACTCTTTAAGGACAGGGATGGTAGCTTAATTATTGTGTCACCTCAGGCCATGGCATAGGCTTGCACACCACAAGCACTCAATAATGTTTAACAAAGAAATCTCAAAGTGGGCAAATGTGCATGGAAATGAATTGTAAAGACAGAATTCATTTAAAAATCACATATCTTATAATATATTTCCTCTGTGGTATATCTCTAAGCTTCAGACAGATATTAACCAGATTCAGCTGTGTTTTCTAATTGTAACATTTGATTTTTCACATACCCTTAATATGTTCTTCCAAAAATATGGGTATGCAGTTTGGAAATGTTCACCTCTAAACATTACCTGAGAAAATGTGATGTAAAACATGCAAAAGCGGTCCTTTTTGCCACATTGGAAGGGCAATGGTGAGCACGTGGGTTTGCATTTGCATTTGCAGTTGCACATAACAATCACTGCAGAGCAAATAGTAATTAGTGTGTAATGAACAGTGTCCAATTGGGATCAGCTTCCAAATTTACCGTCAAAATGTGGTGACGGCAGAAAATTTGCCATGATTATTGTTTCCCAGCAATTCCCGAGAGATCCCATTCTTCTCCAAAATCTTAAGATACTCAGCATATTCCTTTCTCTGTGTTCTTAAGCTGTCATTTACGCTTGGTAACTTTTTTTTTCTCCCAATTAGATAAGCTCTGAGGTTAGGAGATGTACCTTGAACTTTTCAGCATTTCCGACAGAACAGGTCTTCGTGCTTTGGAATAAAATAAGC
This sequence comes from Lasiurus borealis, assembly GCA_004026805.1. NCBI lineage: Eukaryota > Metazoa > Chordata > Mammalia > Chiroptera > Vespertilionidae > Lasiurus > Lasiurus borealis. The sequence continues at coordinate 11,772 of PVJN01026730.1, read as the reverse complement.
AGGCACTCAGTCAACACATGCTGATTAACGACCTGACAGTATCCAGAATAACAACATTTAAAATAATGTCTTGTAAATATTTGCTTTCAATTTTGTGGGGAGGTGATGGCATGTAGGGGATAAACAGAAATAAAGATCTAATTCCAAACTCTGATCTAAGCCAACGGCAAAGTACCATATTTTAAGAGATGAAGGCATTCATCACCTTTTCGTGGCTGTTGCATTCCTTCAATATATGCCACCACCATGCCCAGCTTATCCCGGGAACTGTCCAGCTGTGAATAATGCCGCAGCTCCTCTCTAATAGAGCACACAATCAATCTTTTGGGAGGGAAGGATATATGTTGATTAACCAAATAATTTCAAAGAGTTAAGCCTAGAATGGGTGATTAGAACACAGAGACGATTAAGGCAAGAGCCTGCTCCTGAGGAGTACAAAATAGGAAGTAACTGATGTGACAAATCAAAGATGCAAATTGGATCATGCCTCCCTGAGTCAAACACTGGAACACTTTCTCATTTCTTGTGCAATGAAGTTCACTATTTAATAGTGCCATGCAAAACTCTACAGAATGAAAGCCCCATGTCCATCTCCAATGTTATCTTTTACCCCCACCTCCATCCTAATAGCAGATGTTCCAATTACCCTAACAACCATGCTCCACGCTTTTCTCATGATGGCCACCCCATACACACCTACAATGACTGACCTTCCCCAAATAGCACTCTTGCCTGCCTAACAAATGCCTACCTAATAAAGAAATTTCTTCATAAAACTTTTTTGACCTATTCCAGTTCCTGGATAGAACTGACTATGATTTTGTGTACACCTTATCCAACAGGATTTTTTTAGGAGAAAAATGCTACACTTTGTATCTGTATCACATGTGTATTTGTCTTTCTCTATTGTACCATACTATTCATCAAAGAAAAAATCAAGCCTTACCTGCTTTTTATCCTCAGCACGTAGTATTTGGAATGAATGAGAGAATGGACTAACAGCATGAGGAAATAAACAATGGCTCTCACCCTTGGCTGCACTAAGAAGTACCTGGGAAGGGATGATACATCCCTATTCCAAAGTTGCATCCAAAATCAATTAAATCAGAGTCTCTGGGGAGTGCGGCTCAGGCAGCAATAATTTTAAAGCTCATCAGGCCCTACCTGGTTTGGCTCAATGGATAGAGCATTGACCTGTGGACTGAAAGGTCCCAGGTTTGATTTCAGTCAAGGGTGCATACCCAGGTGGTAGGCTTGGTCTCTAGTATGAAGTGTGCAGGAGGCAGCCTGATCAATGATTCTCTCTCATCATTGATGTTTCTATCTCTCTCCCCTCCTCTCCTTTTTCTCTAAAATCAATATTTTTTATTAAAAAAATAAAGCTCATCAGAAGATTGCAAAATGTAGTCAAGATTGAAATCCACAGACTTAAGGGTTCAGTGAGTTATGGTAACCTTTCTGAGTATGGTTTAAGGTGTGTGATGTAGGCATAAGCCAGAATTCACTGGTTAAATTAAGCAGTGAGAAAGAGAAAGGAACAAGTGTAGACCAATAGAAGGCTAATCTCTTGAGGTCATCCCTAGAGCTGAGTAAGTTATGAAACAGCCCTTTGGTAGCATTAGCATGTTAAGGACTGAGCAATCATACAACAAAGAACCCTGTTGTTTAATTTAATATTGTTTAATTTAATATTTTGAAACTTATTTGACTTGAAAACACTATTTCTTCTCAATCTAACACTTATTAACTTTCCAAAGAGATGAAAATAAAGATTTTTTATCCTTTTGAGAATTAGGTGATAATGGGAGTACAAGTATTGAAATAGCTTGAAGGTGGTGGGGGTAAGAGGAGTTGAGTGAAGATTTTTATACTTTTACTTATTTATTTTTAATCTTTATTGTTGAAAGTACTTTACTCCCCCACTGGCTACTTTCAGCCCACCTCTCTCCCCCACGCGCACCCCAAGCCTTCACCACCCTATTGTCTGTGTCCAAGGGTTATGCAAATATGCATACAAGTTCATTGGTTGATCTCTTCACACCCACCCACCTTCCCTTGCCTTCTAATACTTCTCTATTTTGTTCATCAGTCTATGTTGTTCATTAGATTCCACATATGAGTGAGATCATGTGATACATATCTTTCTCTGACTAGATTATTTTGCTTAGCATAATGCTCTCCAGATCCATCCATGCTGCTGCAAATGGTAAGAGTTCTTTAATTTTTTACAGCTGCTTAGTATTCCATTGTGTAGATGTACCTTCATTTTTTAAATCACTCATTTGCTAATGGGCACTTAGGCTGTTGCCAAATCTTAGTTATTCTAAATTGTGCTGCTATAAACATAGGGGTGCATTTATTCTTTCTCATTGGTGTTTCTGATTTCTTAGGATATATTCCTAGAAGTGGGATCACTGAGTCAAATGTAAGTTCCATTTTTAATTTTTTGAGGAAACTCCACAGTATTCCACAGAGGCTATATCAGTTTGCATTCCCACCAGCAGTGTACGAGAGTTCCCTTTTTTCCACATCCTTGCCAACATTTGTTGTTTATTGATTATAGCCATTCTGATAGATGTGAGGTGGTAAATTATTATCATTTTTATTTGCATATCTCTGCTGATCAGTGACTTTGAGCATTTTTTCATATGTCTCTTGGCTTTGGAGAAGTGTCTATTTTTAAATTGGACTATTTTTCTTCCTTTTGTTAAATTGTATGAGTTTCCAATATATTTTGGAGGTTAATCACTTATTGGATGTATCATTGGCAAATATGTTCTCCCATACAGTGGGCTCTCTTGTTTTTTTTTTGTTGACGGTTTTAGATTTTTATACCTTTAGAATAGGGAAAACAGTCACATTTGCAAAACAAAAGGAATAAGACACTAGAAGGTGAGAAATTGAACATGCCATAACATTTGTGTAGCATCTTCCATGTGCTTGGCCTCTGTACTATAGGAACACACAAAAAGAGGTTACAGCCATTTGGGGTACCAGCAAAGACCTCACCCAAGAAGTAACATTTGAATTAGTTTTTTAAAGACCAGTAGAGAGTTTCCCAGGAAGAAAAAAGAACCAATGAGAGACAAGAAAGTATGAGAAAATGGCATGGAAGTGCAAGGTAGCAGTAAAAAGGATACTGAGGCTAGACTATGGGTGGGACTCATAGGAGATGAAGCTGGAAAATTAGACTGAACCATGTATAAGATATTCAACGTGCATGGCAAAGGTTGGGATTTACAAGGTATAAAAGAAGGAATGATGTGTTATATTTGTCTCATAGAAAAATTGCTTGACTATAGTGTGAGTGATGGACTGGAATTGGAGAGACCTGCCACAGATAGACCAGTTTGCAGCCTATTGCAATGATGGGACTCTTGGAGGTTTCCATGGATACAACTAGGCATAGGGAATCATTTAGTAACCAGCATGGAACAGCACGTGATCTTTAATGAAACATCCTACCTCAGGACTCTTGGGCATGTTTCCAAAATATAAACTCAGCATTTAAATCAACTGCTGCAATGATAGCTCTTTAGAATCATGGAAATGACTCTTCATGCAAAAAGTAGATCACAAAATGTAGGTCGTTCAAAACACTCACAACAGCACTTTGGAAAATTGCAATTTAAAATGATAGCCCTGTCAGATTTATCTTTTTGGGTCTTACACTTTTCTTGAAAGTGTAGTTACAACTGAAAGAATTCTATTTCTGGGCTTTGATTTTGAGATGCCCCCAATTGCATCTTAACGAATGGCTTAGACATTGTCAGAGCTACCTCATGGAGAGCTACCTTTGTAGAAAGAGAACTTGGTTTTTGCTTATTTGAATGAAATCAACATGCAAGCAGCTGAACCTGGTCATGGCCAGGGCAGTGGGAAAGTTACCCAGGCATTAGCAGTTTTCCAAAGGCCACAGACCAATTCTGCAAAGAAACAGTTTGGTTCTCAGTTCAAGGCGGTAATGACTCCACAGGTTATCACTGTTTCAATTTTCCCTGAAGTATTGTCAAGCTTTGTTCAGATAAGCTGATGAAATATTAATACGGTTTCTTTAACCATAAATAAGAGCACAAAAGAAGAAGTGGTATAAATGCTCCAGATGCTAGTGACAGACTGAATCTCTTTTGAAGCTTAGAGTCTAATTGGGAAAATGGACACATAAGCATTAAGTATAAGAGGGGGTTGTACATCAGCCAGCCACCTTATCCATGTGGCATACTCTTTACTCACAGTGGATTCTAGAAACCATGGATAATCTCAAATCCTATATATACTGTGTGGTTTTTTTTTTTCTTATGCATACACTTTACAGCTTCTCTTTGACATATCTGAATTGCCAGCAACATTACTGCTCTTTGGGGCCATTATTAAGTAAAATAAAGTTACTTCAATACAAATTCTGTGATACTAAAACAGCCAAGAACTAGAAGGCTACTCAATGACTAATATATAGGTACATACGCAGGACGGATATGATAGACAAAGGGATAAATCATGTCCTGGCCAGGTGAAGTTGAACCGTGCCTAATTTCATCACACTACTAAGAATGGCACACAATTTAAAACCTAAGTTGCTTATTTTGGAATGTTTCATTTAATATTTTCAGAACATGATTGACCCTGGGATATCAAAACTATAGAAAGCAAAATTATCAACAAGAAATATTTTGCATTTATCTTACTATTAGACAAGCATCTTTTTCCTCTCTGAAAAACTATTTTAAGAACTGTCTACAAATGCTGGAGTCCAAAAATTATATCAAAATGTCTTTCTTTTTCATGAGAACAATGAGGTCAGTGGTGGTGATGATTATGCTGAAAAAGGGTGATGCAAGGATATGTCCTACTCTCTAGGTTTAGTATTAATTTATTTGTAAAGTGCAGATGCTTTTCAAGAGGAAGCCTGGATGATATGATCATGACAGTCATGAACCATTAAAGCAATAATCAGTTACTATGGTATAAATAAATAAGTCTTTGAATTTTGAACTTTATAATCGATGGATTAGGCTGACACCATCTGAGCCCATTTACCAATTATAGCATCAGTAAAACTGAGCGAAGAAGCATGTGCCTCCGATGAGAGGCAATAAGAAGTACCCAGCACTGCCTATAAAGTATTTCTGCCAATGAAAGTCATCTAATCAGGCCTCTACCCCTAATTAGACAATTATAAAAAGGGGTAGGAAAAAAGGAACAAATTAAATGATACCACAAGAATAGCAGTAGATACATTCAGAGTATGAGAAATTCTCCAGGACTTTCCTAGCTTCTTGAATATGTACAGGATAATACAAGGAGTATAAAAAAGAGGGGACAGTGGTAGCTTAAGAGATATGTAATATAAAAGCATGGAACAGACTGACAAATTCCAGAGGGGAGCAAGAAGAAATTAACCAAAGAACTTATATATGTATTGCTCAAAGACACAGACAATAGTGAGATGAAGGCCTTAGAGGGTAGAGGATGGACAGGTATGGAGTGAAAGGGGTCAATGCAGGGGGGGATATCTGCAATGCAATACTTTCAACAATGAATAATTTAAAAAAAGAGATATTTAAGATCATATTCACTACACATAATATGTAGACCTTGATTGTATCCTAATTAGAATAAAACAATTATATAAAAGACAAATTTTGTTGTTGTTGGTAATCATTCTGTAAAATACATGTTTATCCAATCATCACATTGTACACCTTAGAATTATTAAATGTTATCTGTAAAGTATATTTCAAATCTGGGGAGGGAAAAATGCTCTAAAGGATATTAGATCAACAGCTATATTGGAATATGTATAGGATGATTCATTAGATGAAATAATTGCACCAACTTAAATTTCTTAAGTTGAGGACTGTATTATAGTTATGTGAGAGAATATCCTTAACCTTAGGGAAAAACAATTTTAAGACATTTGCGAAATACTAAGCATGGACTAAATATTAAATATTATTTATGAATCATTGTTTATTTTGCTTAGTTTGATAATTCTCTTTTGATTATATTAAAACTAGAGGCTCGGTGCATGAATTCCAGCATGTGTGGGGTCCCTCTGGGTGCCCTGCAGGGATCAGGCTGAAACCGGCTCTCCAACATCTCCCAAGGTCCCAGATTGTGAGAGGGTGCAGGCCAGGCTGAGGGACTCCACTGGTACACGATTGGGCTGGGAAGAGACCATGGGAGGGCTCCAGGATGTGTCTGGCCTATATTGCTCAGTCCAGATTGGTCAGACCCCAGTAGCAAGCTAATCTATCATTCAGAGTATCTGCCCTGGTGGCCAGTGCACATCATATGACTGGTCGACCAGCAGATTGTCTGCCCACTGGTGGTTAGTGCATGTCATAGCAAGCAATTGAGCATCCTTAGCATTCATTAGCATATTATGCTTTGATTGGTTGTTAGGTTGTTCTACCATTCCATCTATTTGCATATTACCCTTTTATAATATAGGATGATCCTTTTTAAAATATATATATATTTTTTTATTGATTTCAGAAAGAGAGAGAGAGAGAGAGAGAGAGAGAGAGAAAGAGAGATAGAGAGAGATAAAAACATCAATAATGAGAGAAAATCATTGATTGGCTGCCTCCTGCATGCCCACCACTAGGGATTGAGCCTGTAACCCAGGCAAGTGCCCTTGACTGGGATTGAATCTGGGACCATTCAGTCCAAAAGCTGATGCTCTATCCATTGAACCAAACCAGCTAGGACATAGGATGATCCTTATATTTTAGAAACACATGCTAAACTATTTATGGGTAAAATAATATAATTTAAATTATTGTATTAAACAGATTTTTAAATAAATGGGAAAGCAAGGAGAGATGAAAGAAAAATATGAAAATAGTGTTGATTATTCTAGTCTGTCTACATTTGCATATGTTTGAAATGTCTATAATACACATTTTCAAAGAACACTTGTCCTTGATGATAGAAAGGTATGCCTGATTCTCATACTCTAAGACCAGAGAAAATATTTGACTGTAAATATGAAGACTTCACAATTTCAAAAGCTGAGAGATTCAGAAACAAGTTCATACATGGAGCACAAGACCAGTCTCAACAAATGGTGTAAAATGAAAAACCAAAAAACAATATGAGGTTTTGGAGTCTTGCTTTTGATGGACTGTTGGTAATGGGGTGAGAGAGCCTTCTGAGAGATGAAAATAATAGTGATGTAAAGTACTTAATGTTAGTATCAGATAACTCAAAAGTCTTTGAGTACAAAACCTATTTTATATTTTTGTTCATTTTATCTTAAGTTTTAAAATTATTTTAACCACAGCCAAAGCTATAAACATGCATATTAGAAATAACAAAATTCTTGACAAAGTGAGAGTGGGTGGTACTCCAAGCACAAGTGGACAAGATCATGAGAAGAGATTTTTCAATGTGATGAAAGAAAAACATATAGCTGGCAACGAGGCAAGAAAATTAGTGGAATTAATGGGAGAAGATGTGGAAGTTAAAAGGGGATGTATTTTACTTCTTAGTGAAGAATGGAACTAGGTCTTTGGCTGAGAGTAAAGGAAGTGATCATAGTAATATAAGATGAAATTAGGTAGAACAAGAATGAATTCATGAATGTATAAAAGGATAATAAGAAAGTGATGGAAGACAATAGATTGGAATCTCTGGATGTGTTGATGCAATTAATAAATTATGGTAATGGGGCACTTGAGAAAATAAGCCAGAAACACAGCATGTGACAATAACAAAATCATATGCATGAAATCATGATTTCAGAACAGATGCAATTTTTCATGATGACAAATCTAGGTGTTATCATGAGAGTGGGTAGCTAATGTGGAGTTGAGGAAAAGATCGCTTAAGAGGTAGATGTCAAGTGCTTGCCTCAGCAGCACATATACTAAAATTGGAATGATACAGAGAAGATTAGCATGACCCCTGCTCAAGGATAACATGCAAATTCATGAAGAATTCCATATTTTTCATCTTCTCAGATCACAATGGCATAATATTATAAGTTAACTACAATAAAAACAATAAAAATAAAATAATTGGAGGCTAAATAGCATGTTATTAAACAATGATTGGGTTACCAAAGAAATGAAAGAAGAAATAATAATTAAAAAAAAAAACATTCTGGAAACAAATGACAATGAAAACACAATCAATCCAAAATCTATGGGACACTGTGAAAGCAGTCCTGAGAAGGAATTTCATAGTATTATAGGCCTACCTCAAGAAAAAGAAATAAGAGAAAGAAAGAAAGAAAGAAAGAGAGAGAGAGAAAGAGAGAGAGAGAGAGAGAGAGAGAGAGAGAGAGAGAGAAAGAAAGAAAGAAAGAAAGAAAGAAAGAAAGAAAGAAAAACTAGTTAAGACATTATCTAACTCTACAATTTAAAGAATTAGAAAGAGAAAAGCAAGAAAAGCCCAGAGTGAGCAGAGGAAGGGAAATAATGAAGATTAGAGTGGAAATAAATGACCTAGAGGCCAAAAACAAAAACAAACAAACAAAAAATATAAAAGATCAATAAAACCAAGAGCTGAGTTCTTTAAAAGGATGAACAAGATTGATGAGCCTCTAGCCAGGCTCACCAAGAATCAAGGAGAAAGGACTCAAATAAAATGAGAAATGAAAGAGGCAAATTAATAACAGACCCACAGAAATATAAAGGATTGTAAAAATTATACTATGAACACCTCTATTTCAACAAACTGGTCAACCTAGAAAAATGGACATATTCCTAGAAAAATACTACCTTCCAAAACTCAATCAAGAAGAATAAAACTATTGGGGAAATTGAAGCAATAATCAAAAAACTTCTAACAAACAAAAGCCCTGGCCCAGATGGCTTCACAGGGGAGTTTTATCAACCATTCAAAGAAGAACTAAAACCTATCCTCCCCAAACTATTCCAAAAAATTCAAGAGGAAGGAACACTTCCAAGCTCTTTCTATGAAGCTAACATTACCCTAATCCCAAAACCAGATAAAGATACTACAAAGAAAAAGAATTATAGGCCAATATCTCTCATAAACATAGACGCTAAATATCTCAACAGAATTCTACCAAATTGGATCCAGCATTACATTAAAAAGATCATACACTGTGATCAAGTGGGATTTATTCTGGGGATGCAAGGATGGTACAATATCTGCAAATCAATGAATATGATACATCATATAAATAAATTTAGAGATAAAAATCACATTAGCATATCAATTGATGCAGAAAAAGCATTTGGCAAAATCCAACACCATATCTTGATAAAATATTTTAGCAAAGTAGAAATAGAGGGATCATAACTCAACATAATAAAAACCTTACATGACAAACGTATAGCCAACTGCATACTCAGTGGGCAAAAACTAAAACCATTTCACCTAAGAACAGAAAGAAACCATAGTGATCAGACAAGGAGGAGAAATAAATAGCATCCAAACTGGAAAAGAAGTAAAAGTATAATTATTCGCAGATGACATGATATTGTACATAGAAAACCTTATAGACTCTACAAAAAACTAGATTTAATGAATGAATTTGGCAATTAGCAGGACACAAAATCAACACCCAGAAATCTATGGCTTATTTATATACCAATAATTAACTCACAGAAAGAGAAACAACAAAAACAATCCCATTTACCATTGCAATAACAACAATAATAATAATAATGTGGAATAAACTTAACTAAGGAGGGAAAAGACCTGTATTTGGAAAATTTCAGGACAATGAGGTACCATACCTGTCAGAATGGCTATCAACAACAAATCAATAAATGACAAGTGCTGGAGAAAATGTGGAGAAAAAGGAACCCTCATGCACTGCTGGTGGGAATGCAGACTGGTGCAGCCACTGTGGAAAATAAGTATTAAGTGCTCTAAAAAAATTAAAAATGGAACTCCCATTTGACCTAGTAATCTCACTTCTAGGAATATATCTCAAGAAATCAGAAATGCCAATCAGAAAAGACATATGCACCCCAATGTTCATAGCAGCACAATTTACAATAGCTAAGATTTGGAAACAGCCTAAGCATCCATCAGCAGATGAGTGGATTAAAAAACAATGGTGCATCTACACAATGGAATACTGTGTTACTATAAAAAAAGAACCACTGACCTAGACTCTGTATTCCAATAATTGCAGGCCCTTGTGATTAAGCCCCTATCCCAGTGGTCAGCAAACTCATTGATCAACAGAGCGGTAAACTGCTGACCAATGGTTTAGAGTACTGAATATTTTATAAATGTGGGTATTTAAATCACCAAGAACAGTGAAGTGGGGGAGAAGATTGTGACAAAATAAAACTAAGATTCAAATAAACATGTTTGTGGTGGTGGGGTAAGGGTGTGGGCTACCAGAGAATTTTTAAAGAATTTATCACATTACTACACATGAATCTTCAAGAGGAAAATTCATTATACAACCTTTTCAGAAATTATTTGAACAGAGAATATCTTTTGCTTTTTGAAGAGCACTAGAATGATTGAGAACACATTTGGGGGTGAGCAAAACTAGTGTTTTCCAAGATGTAGATAGTAAGTGATAAATTGCTCCAAAAGACAATTTAGTGGGTTATATAGTCATCCTCTTAATAAATGAAATATTAGTCCAGAAAAGGTTAGAATATATAGTGGTGATCAAATAAATGATGGACCACCATTCACAAAATGATGACTCAGATTCACCTAATTCAGGTCATTCAATGAGCGATGTGTTACTAGAGACTATGAAAACTGCCTCACAGGTCAGCACCCAAATGTGATGCTCTCTTCTTCTGCTTCCATGTCGTTGGCTCACCTAGGTAGAGAAGGCTCTCTCCAGGCTTTTGGACCATTCTCTATTTTCTTGCTATTGAGGTTTCTGTCTATGCAGAACTGAGGAAGGTATGGCCCTGTGGGTACAGCCAGCTGGGTCTTATTCTTTTTATTTTAGATGCTCTGAAACTGAATTCGAGTGGCATATTTAGACATCTTAGTTTCATAAAGGAAAGAGTGGGATGTCTACCTTCATACCTTTAGGCTGAAGACAAAATGATTTCTCAGTTTTTATCAGAGCGGTGAATTGGTAAAAATGCACTGAAGAATTAATCTTCAGTTATGAAGTGGTACTACAAACCAGTGGATTTTCTATGCCTCATGTATAGATTCCCTCATCAGAAACCTCAGGAGAAGGAGAGTGAGGTAAAAGACAAGGTAGGGCTATTCTGAGTCCCTCGCTATCATAGCATCATGAGGAAAATAAATTTCAACCTAAACCTTAAGTATTTATTATTAACTTGTAATTATAGTTGTTTATCCTCTATCCTCTCAATGATCTTGTGGGGACAGCAGAATTGTTATTTTCTACAGATTATTAAATTCAGGATTATTGAAGTTAAGTAACATGCTCTATATAACACAAGGCTACAACTAAAACAAACACGTTGTTAATCATTTTGTAAAACCCATTATTCAGGAGTAAAATAGGAGGTTTATTGTGTATAAATATAATAGCAAATGTTTAATGTCTTGAGAAAAATAAATCAGTTAAAAAATAAATCAGAACTTTTAATTATCTTTATTCCTAGCCTATTCTGGCATGCTTGGATGTTTTCTAAGTAACACAAATGCTCAAAGAATAGCTTAACAGCAGGTAAATCATCTGATAATAGAGAATCTTAATATTTGACTATTTAAAATCTGACCTTTGTTCACTTCATTGTGCCTGGATTATGTGAAGAAAGGTAGTGACTCAGCTATTCTGAAGCTGTCTCTGCTCTGGTATTTGATGGAGAGTACACCCAGGTAATCAGAATC